>JABFQD010001679.1:0-17464 GCA_022817045.1 Psix sp. ZL-2020 | reverse complement strand
AATATTAAAAATTAGTATATAAATATCATCACTGAAATATAAAATTAATATATAATTATTTTGTTTCAGCTCAATCAAGTGTATTTAGTTTATTTTTATATAAATGAACTAATATAGCTCCGCAACAAAGTACTTTGACTAAGTATGTCATTTTTCAATCGAAATAATTCAATAAATTAATTATTTTTTTAAACTGTTATAAAATATTGACGCGCATGGCCGGTAAAGTTTTCGAAGGCGGTAACTCGACTCGAGTACCACGCATCATTGTCCACTCTCCTTACCCCTCCTGGGTGATAATCATCGCGCGCAGTGCACTACTGTCGCAGCTTAGTTCTCTCTCGGGGCACATCGAGTGAGCTTCTCTCTCTACAGGCCCACTAGCGGCAATGTATGATTACAGCCTGACTTGACAAGCGGTACGTGTAAACTCAAAAACGAGACTCATCACTTTGTGACACATTGCTGGCGACACCTCAGGGTCGTTTTGTAATTTAAATTTGTATCAATTTAGGTTGGTACTGGCTACTGAATTGCTCGGTGCAAGCCGACTGTCAAGGTTCAGACAAGCGTTATATTTGTCAAACGTACAAGTTGATATTGTTTTCAATCTATTTACCACGCAGTATTTTAATTTTAACACAAATTGTAAACTGCGATGAAATCTTAAGTTTGATTCGAACGATAAATAGTTAAGTTAATTTGAATTGAAGTTTGTTTCGTCTCGTTTATTTTCCCTTAGCAAAGCCCTTTAGCAAAAGTTCTGGTCTCTTAGCCGTGTGACGCCCGGATCACGCTAATACAGTATGCAAATATCTCCAAAAACAATATGTAGAATAAAGACAACCATTTATGTTAATACATAACAATAACAAAGATGGTCAAAGATACTTGCATAGCATATATACAGTCCACTTCGTTTTTCGTTTGTATGACTCAAAGGCCATACGCATTAATATCCACTGCAATATAAATTGCAGTGAATATTATAAATTGTAGATACATGACTTCAATCAAATTCTTTGATTTCATTCAATTAATTAAAATATTACATTTATTGTACAATAATATATTTATGCATTTAGAATATATTCCATTTTTCAGCTCAACGACCGACTTTGTACCAAACTCTAGGACAAGTGGAAATTCTAATGTACCACGTTTGTTTCAGAATTCTAATGTACCACGTTTTGTTTTTAAAAATATATTCTATAATTTGACTTTATAACATTGTTTTTACAGAGATAGTCTGTAAAAAGCAGTAAGTATTTGGAAGAAGATATCCACTGCTCTAATCACATGTCTAATATGTGATGGAAAAAGAGATATTGTTATAAATTCAAAGTCACCATCTGATGGTAATCAGATTTCAAATGATAAAATATTACAGCATTATTATTTATTTAAATCAAATTTATCATGCTATTAGATTTTGCACTTATATCTCACGTTTTATTTCAGAAACTATTGAATCTGTTCATCCTAATAAAAAGAGAAATATTAGTTAATTTAACGGAAAATGCCTTCCAATGCAGAAGTGGAAATATCGGAAAATCTCTCTCACACGTGTTGCGTTTGTTTAAATAATAATCGAGACACAGCATTTAATCCTTGTGGAAACAGACGCGTTTGCTCAGAATGTGCTTGTGAAGTTTTTATAAAAAAACGAGTTTGTCGTCTATGCCAAACCTCTACAATTATTATTTTACGAATTTATTTATAATTCATTATCTTTTGTAATGATTTCATTATAACATTATTATATAGTTGTTTAACATACTTACCTTTAGAGCTTTCAACTTCATTCAAATAAATAAAAATAGGAGAAAATGTGCAAATTTTCAAAAACATTAAAATGTGCAAAATTATTCATAAATATTTTAAATCGGTTCAAAACTTGATCAATTGATATAACAATTTGATAGTTAGGATCCATCATATTTAATTTTTTATTATATTTTTTTTACTTATTAACATGTTTTGTTTTACTTGTAAATTTTCGTGTACAATTTTAATCATAGACGAATAATTTTTTTCAAAAAATCCTTTACTTAAGATTTCAAAGATAATAGCCAAATTTTTATGACTTCATCGTATGAACTATTTATAATTTATTAATTTTCACAATAGACTGAAAAAATTTGCTTGATATTTAAATCCGTTATTATTGCAAGTAAAATAGTTATTTTGAAAGTAATCAAGAAACTTGTGCCTTTTATAACATTATTAAAACTAATAATTTTGAACAAATATTTTAAAGACATTTTAGCAGGAATTGAACTAAAGTATATAAAATGAGTATTTCATCTGCAATAAGTTAATAACGATTATTACACAACCTAGTTTTGAAGATTAGAATGTAAAGAGCTGTAAATAATTCTGCATTGAGTGATTATAAATATTATTCTTAAATAATATTCAATATATTACAAATACAAAACTATAGAATTTCCTAGATGTTTTATTGCGCTAACCAAACATCATTTTATTTTCATATGTATAGTGAATAATGTTTAGATGTACGTTTTTGAATACATTTTTAATTAAAACTATTTGTTTTTGGAAAAATTATTGAACTTATTCGAAAAAGTACTTTCAAAATATAGTCTAATTCCTTTTATGGTTTTAAATGATTATTATTTCTTTACTTAAATAACGAATTGCTTCAATTTATTTATTTATTTTGCCGTTAAATTAATTTTCCGAATTGCTTCTAATTTAAATTTTTAATTAAAATTATTAACATTAACATAAATAAAACCAATAACTACTTTAGGAATACACATTTGAATGCATGTGTCAAAAATGAGGTTATTTAGTTTTCTCACTTGGGTAAGCGTCTCCAGGGAGATATCGGAAAATCCGTTTCGGCACACGTTTAAGGGTATAAGAATACAAGTCCCTCAGCTCTATTAATTTCAGAAACTATTTAATTTAAAACGTAATTGGACTTCACTTTTGTTTAGCGCATTCAAAAAATAAAAATAAATAGAACAAGAAGGTCATCAACACTATCTCTTTCGCTTTTCATTAATATAGCAAAGACCTTTGATATCATTTTCTTATTTATTAGTATCCAGAGGGTTAAAGAATTAAAGTACGCACTTAAATTTCACTCATACCAAAAATACTATCACAAACTCGTCAACTCTAAACTATAATTTATAATTTATGAACATTAAGAAAAACTGGATTAATCAATAATTAATTTTATAATATTGTTTCGACTACATCGATTAATTAAAAACTTTTGAGAACTCACAATCAATGTGAGTCGCGGCCTGAAAAAGCTATTAAAAGAAACGGTAGTATTTCTGGCCAAGTACAAAAAAATACAAATGTTTTTTTGCTGTCAGCACTACTGTTTCTTCTTTCAGATGCGAACAAATGCTAATTTTTCAACGTTAAAAAGCGCCATAAAATATTTAAAAAAAAAAACATTTATTTCCTCAATTTGTTCATTGCCGCCATAGCGTAGAGTAAATTAGACAGAAACAAAAATCATTTTTGTCTATCTGTGCCTGAGATATATTCCCTTGAAAATCGAAAAAAATCGTATATTTCGCGTACGTCTTCTTCTTTATCTTGTTCTTCTCCGTCAGTTACATTTTCCGAACATTTGTAAAAAACATTAAATATCGTTTTCCTTTAAGACAAAAAGGTCATAAGAGATTTTATGCGGTACACTTAAAAGCTTCGCACATTAAATTAAAACTTACAAACCCCTCTCCCCTCCTTCCTTTGGTGGTGGGCTGAGTGGGTGAGAATGTATACGAATCTCTTTAATATATTAAAATAACATGCAAAAAGTTGATATTTGAGAAAATCATGCTTATCCAATATTCTTAAAATTTTTTGAACATCATACTCTTCTGCCCCTAAAAATCTCACTCGTCGGGTGGGGATGGAGAAACTTTATACAAACTCTTTACTAATATTACTTGAGTTCTAAATATGATTCAAATCTCACTTGATTCTAAATATGAGTCAAAATTGTATGGTTCGTAGCTACAATATATTACTGAAATGGTAGATTTGATGCACATTGTAGATGGCGCTATATTCCTCAAAAAATTATATTAGTTAATTTAGAATCAAAATAGCTGTATTTCCTTATTAGGAAATACAAAAGTAATGACCTTTCAGACAAATAGTAGATGGCACTGCAGTCAGGCTCTTTTATAAAAATAATGTTGATTGGATGCTTAATATGAACAATCATATTTGTATGATTTATATTTCAAACATATAAGTAAAAAGAAAGATTTTTTGCGAATTTCAGATGGCGCATCAATTGCATATTTTTATAAGAATAGTATTTTCTAGATGCTTAATATTATCAGTCATTTTTAAATGGCTTGTACCTAGAACATATCGGTGAAAAGAATGAAAATTGTAGATGGCGCTGCAGTCGGGTATTTCTGTAATAACAATGTATTTATTTTTACTGAATAGAAACAATCTATTTGCATGGTTTCTATTAAAAAAGTATAAGTAAAAAGAAAAATTTGATGCAAAGTTCAGATGGCGATGCAGTTGAACGTTTGTGTACTACCATATTATTTAAATTCCAAATAAGAATAAGCATATTGTTGTGGTTACAGATTAGGAAATATAAGTAAAAGTTAGATTTGATTCAAATCGTAGGTGGCGCTGAAATTACATATTTCTGAAAAATAATGTTCGTTCAATGTCATCAAAGAAAAAAAGTCTCACTTTCTTCATTTTTCATTAAGAAATACTGGATTTATTACAAATTTCAGATGGCGCTATAGTTGCATATTTGTGTAAAAAAAAAGTTTGTGAGGTACTAAATAACAAAAGTCGTATTTTTGTGATGTTTCAATAGGAAATATTTGAGTAATTCCATGCTAACCGCAAGTGGCGCTCCAGACAGACGTATCCCCAAACAGAATTTTTTAATAACTCAAACAAACTGTCGTATCTTTTTGTTTTCGTATCACAAAATAGAAATAAAAGAAGAAAATTGAAGTTATTTAAAGATTGCGTAGTAGTAGAAAATTTTGCTAAAATTTTCAAAATTTGTTATTCAATGTTCTCAAGAATATTGCAGAGTATTTCCAAAAAAATAACTGATATAATCCAAAACAATCAGAAACTGAAAAGTTTAGGACAAGTATAAAAAAATGTAATATATTTAATATAGAAATATGAAATTTATTTTAGGACTGTAAAATAAATGTCATATAAACCTGTATAATTATATTCCGAAAAAACATAAATATCATATAAGTTGTGACGTGGCATTTGGCCGTCACAATATTGATAATATAAAAATGAAATTGATTAAATTGAGTCGACAGAAAGAGTCAGACTCGACTACGATAAAAGATTGGTTTGTTTCACGATATGTATGTGTATTATTGTAATGGGTATTTGCGTGAGAGGACCCACAACCACAGAGGATCAGGTCCTTGCTTTGGCGAGGTATCTTTTCAGGGTGTGATGAATGTCGAGTGAAGCACCGGACGGCTCCGGGAAAACATTGTCGGGTGATGAACGCAGCACGAGGTGGACTCACACTGTGGCACAGGAGATGTGGCCTGAGTGCTCTGATACTCTGCACCGCGGGATGTGTTGACTGGAGGAGATTTCTGGTCGACCGGATGAGCCACGTAAAAACACCGGACACTGGAGGTTGGGAGACTACCTCGTTGATACTTGTCAACAAACCGGCCGTTCGGCAAGACTCAAAAACGGACGGGCCGCGCCAGCTAGGAATCAAATCTAGAACCTAGGAGTTATCGATCCCAGTATCGATTGATTGAGCGCTGTAATCAGAGAAATTGGAACTGATGCGCATACCCCGCTCCGACATCTGAGCAGCGGAGGGGTAACGGGGAAACGAAAACTTGAAAATGATACTTGTTCGTCACTCTTTCTGTCGCAATGAACGAGATAAAATGTCCTTGGACACGATTACAAAAATCGCGCAACGTTTCTGGAATCCGGACCAACTCTCACCGGATCCTGGAAGTGCGATCCGGTGAGAGTTGGTGATATCTTGGAAACCTTCAGGAAGCAGCTGCCGACCCTCTGATATAATCAGCATACCCTGGAAGGAGGCAACTGGTACAAAAGCCGTCAAGTGGGTCCAACACGTGCCGTGAACCCGCTATTTTTCCTTGAGTCGCTTAAGATAAGTTAATGTAGAAAGAATTATTATTACCTTTTTCAGGTCATAACCCTTATTAGTTGTGAATTGTCTTAAAATTGTAATTTTTATAAGTCATAAATGACTAATAGTTAAGTTAATTCAACTTTTCTTGAGAAATGTATGATATTGAAAGTGTGTAAAATATAGTCGAGTCGAGTAAAGTGTGATTGAGAATAAAATATGAGGTGTGATACAACAGTGAGAAATTAAAAATTATTAAATTAAATTAGTTAACCCTCTGCGTTAAGGCTCCCAAATATTAACGACATCATCTTCAAAAGGTGTAACTGAAATTGAATTCAAAACAGCTGTTTACTTTTTGTGTTTATTTATGTTTAGTCGAGGAACGTTATGTAAGCCTAATATTGTGAATTGAGCATTACATATATATTTCGACTTCTGATTTCTTTATTTGGTTTAGTTAATAAATTCATTTATTTATTACTGTACTTTAAGTTTGTGTAATAATTTGTTTTTTTAATTTAATTATTTTTTACCCTTGTGAAAATAAGTGAACCGAGTATTTTTAAATTTACCACCTTTTAAGTTTGACACTTATATTTTTGGGGTGGCACAGTTTATTACGAGCCACCTAGATTTTAACATTGAAAATTATATTATTTCGATGAATAAATTATAAATGCAGTATTGCATAGATAAGAAAATGATAAACTTATATTGAACAAACTTTTATTGTTCAATAATTGTTCATGTACCATAAAGAATAGTAATCAATCGATAAAATCAGTTTTTTTCAAAAGAAATTAAAAGAGAAGTAAAATAATTGTGTTTGTATAAGATTAATTTAATATTCTGAAACACTCCGTTTGATGAACAATTTTGCACGATTAAAACCAAGTCAATGCCCTAAAATCATCTGCAGTCTATTGGTTACTGGTTACTGGTATCTCAAAAAGTTGTTACTTGCGTAGATTTGAACTCCTCACAAAAAGAAGTGGTTTTGTGTGTTTAAAAAAGAGCTGCACTCTTCACAGCATAGTTAATAACTTTTTGTTGCAATATTTAGTCATACATGTTAGTTACTTCTTCAGGTTCATGTTCAACAGTGCTCGGCTCGTCCGAACATATGTCTAGTACATGGAATGAAAAAGATTGGTCAGCAAAAACCTTCGACACTGACATTATGAAATCTAGTTAACTATAATAAGTTCTACCGACTAGTTCGGAGTCTTATCCTCGTCGTACTGCAATCAGCTAGTAGATACCAATTTCCGTGATTCTCATGCCCACGGAGACAAAAATATCACTCTCGCCTTGAAGACGGGGAGATAGATCTTCTTCCCAATTCAGGATACATCACGCTGTTCGTCACAGGCATTTGACTTATGTAGATTGACATGATTGCCTCAATCCTTTTCCTCGTGAGCATAAAAATCTTTGTCTTGGCATCTTCCAAACACAGAAATTTTTCTATATTCCGAGACAAAAGCGGTGCAAGACAAGATTGTGCTTAAGTTGGGCCAACTCCGGGAAGGGGGAGGGGGGTGCAAGCCACTATGTTGTTGACAAGAGCCGAGTCTTGTGCCTTCAGTTACAACAGGTCATCGTACGTGATATTTTACAGATCAGGACCAAATATGAAACTCTGTTTGTCACCATCGATCAGGTGACAGGTATGGGCGGTGTATATTCTGTATCCTACTGGAGGGTACGGTTGCTGAAGTAGCCCTCCATCATGCACATAAAATAGACCTTGAATTTTATTTTGAGAGGGTAGGCATGCTGCGAATTGAAAAGACCCCCAGCTTCATAAATGGTCACAAAAATAAGAGGTTCTACCAGATTTTCGGGGAACTTAGTAGAAGAAATACGAAGTTTCCGACAGTCTTCAGTTTGCTGATCAACATCCTGCCCGCAGTTTTCCAGCGCACACAAAAGATGCCCGAGGCTAGGTAACTATCTTATAGGGCTAAGAGTAGTTGTGAACATGTGTTAGTTTTAGTTTTATATACTTCAGCAAATATTATATAGTTAGGTGGGGTTGATTGTTGCCCTCGTCCAGTTGCCACCGACTATACTCAGACATCTTCAAGATTTCATCAAGATCTTCATGGTGCAGCTCGACAGAACCTAAAGTGCTTCCGACGAGGACATGCGACTTTTATCACCATCGCACCATTCAACCCAGAAACTGATGCTCATCGCCTTCGTCGCTCAAGTTCGTGGACCAATCTCTTCACAACAATTCCACCGATTTAGTTATATATAGGTGTGCGTTGTTAGTTTATATTGTACTTCCAACATCAGGTCCCTCTCTCTCTCTTGCTCGGTAGTTATATTTGAATATCATTATTGCATGTATTTTTATATTCTATTTTATGTATTGAATCATTAAATAAAAAATGTTCAAATAATTTTATATCGCGGGACGTGAAATTTATTTACTTTATTTCAACTGATTCAACTAATAAATTGATATAATCAAAAAAAAATTCTGAAATATTGATATTATATATTCACATTATTAATTTTTTAATAAATAACAGGAATAAAGCATTTTGAAAAACTAAATCAATATATGTAGTAGTGAATAAACATGAAGAAAAACATACCGAAAAATCTAATTAATATTCTAATCAATCATTGTAATTAAATAATGAATTTATGTAAAATCAATGATACTAATATCGTAATTGATTGAAAGCATATTTTTAGAAGATTGATTATTTAATAAATGCAGTTAAACCTAGACATCCGATTGACAATTTTTAAATATTGTTTCATCCGTACAGTTTTCAATTGATAATGTGATCTGAAATAAACGTTGGATGGTAATACCGCCTCTCCGTTATTTGTTTGAAGTAATTGAAATCGTAGTATAATTATGATAGGATTAAGCAGTATACTTAATACTGTAAACGAGTGCATAGTCACTAATATTATTTAGTGACTTCGCAACATGGCTTATTCATTATTTAATTTATCGTTATGTCATGATATTTTTTAAATATATTTTTGTGAATCGTTTTGGATCATTTAATACTCGCCCATATCTTAGTACCTTATTTATTTAATCTATTTATGATTTTATTTTATGATTTAATTGCAACAATAGAAATTTTAACGAACCTCTTTTCTTTTTTAATTGGATTCTTAATTACAGTTTTATAATTTTCTTTAAAAATTATATCAACCTTCTTACATGTTGAAGACGTCGAAAAAACCGTCGAAATTTTCTCATAAACAGTTACAGAAGTTTTTGGAGTAATCTTGGATTTCTTAGAAAATAGTTACGTGAAAGGATGATCAGCCAGAGAACGGCAACACGCATCAACTCAGCAAAGATAAGAGTTAGAATTTCGGAACATATTCGAAGCTGACCAGCGAAACACTGCGCGCACGAAAAATATGTGAAAAGGCTGGCTCAATCAGTTTGCGATTGTTGTTGGCAGGAGAAATCCCAATATATATGCCTATTCTGAAAAGAATCACTTCAGTAGGAAAATAGTTCCCTTTTCCCACTATAACTCTTTTTTCCCACTGTCTGAAGTTAACGCTATAACTCGATTGGTCCGATTCCGTTCCATTCTTGTGCGACATAATAGTAACTAGAATTAACTGCCATATCTTTGCTGCCATTTAAGTGCTTCGCCGATTGCCGTCATTTTATGTATTCTGGTCTATACATTCGGATTTAAGATACATCCGATTTTATACAAAAACTTATAAATTCAAACTTTGCCATGAATAATAATTTGTTTGATGAGTCCGTGCCGGAAGACGTGCTTTTAGCAGCAGCTGCTGCAACTGAAAAAATATTGCCTACAAAATCATATACAAAATACGAAAATGCTTATCAGCACTTCATTTCGTGGATGCGAATTAAAAATGTTTCGATTATAAACGAAACAATAATGTTAGCATATTTTAATGAGTTTGCTTCAACTTGGAAGTCTTCAACGGTTTGGTCAAGGTAAATATGAGACGTAACCTTACTTTTTTCTTTCACTTTTTTTACATAAGGTTCGAAATGGACTTTTTTATTCTAAATATCAATGAATTAGTTTAATTTTCTCAATTCAATTTCAATTAGTACAATTATTTTCATGTCGGTTTAATGATTTAGTAATTCAAAAAGTTAAAATTAATCTAAATTTTATTAATTTAATTAATCTATTATGATTTCAGATATTCTATATTGCGTAGCACTTTAAATTTGAACAAAAACACAGAGATTCCAAAATATAAGCTTCTCCAAGGATCTTTAAAACAAAATAGTAGAGGATATGCACCAAAAAAATCTCAAACTCTTACCCGAGAACATATTCTACAGTTTTTAAGAGAGGCTTCAGATGAACTTTACTTGGATGTTGAGATGAGGTAGTACAATCAGAAAAAATTCAAACTGAATTCGTGACTTTGTAAAAAAATCACATAATCATTTTAAAATTTAAGTATTATTCATACTAAATTATAAGTGTTTTATTAATTTTGAATTTTCATATATTTTACAAAACGTTTTCAAAAAAATATGTAACTTGCATTGATCATAATTTAAGTTATAAGTTTTTAAGATTTTTTTCATTTAAGAAACAAATTAAAATAAATATAAAATTAAAAAAATATAGTCAAATAAATAATTAATGTACTTTTTCAATTTCCAGGTTACTTTAATTTTTGGAGCGTTTGGAGCAATGCGAACCTGCGAACTCGTCAATTTAATGCCTTCGGATGTAACTGATTACAACGGGTTATTTTATGTTACTGTGACTAATACAAAAAACTAAGTTGATCGAAAATTTGCCATTGATCCAAATCATTATGATGTGGTGAAAAAATATATTTCTTTAAGACCTGTCAATGCGGCTAATTGCAGGTTCTTTGTTAACTATCGAGATGGACGTTGCTTCGCGCAAAATATTGGGATAAATAAAATCTCGAACATGCCTAAAAGAATAGCAACCTTTTTGGGATTAGAAGCTCCCGAAAGTTTCACAGGGCATGCGTTTCGTCGTACATCGGCTATCCTTTTGGTCGATGCTGGGGCCAATCGGATCACACTTAAACGCCACGGCGGGTGGTTATCGGATTTAGTCGCCGAAGGATATGTGGCACAATCGAATGCCAACAAAAACAGCAAACCTTATTGGACAGTCGATTTCAGCTACTACGGCTCCCATCTCTTCAAACGATGTAACAAATGAAGAAAATTGACCCCCTAACAAACAAATTCGTACGTCAGAAGGAATTTCGGATGAAAATGCGCCTGTGATCCATATATCAAACTGTTTTAACTGTTCACTTAACTTATCTACGCCTTAAATTTTCTTTCTCTTTTATAATCCTTTTAAAATGGTTCATAATTTAGTTTCAAATTTATATAATGAGCTTCTTTTTTGAATAGTGAAAAAATAAAATAATTATTATTAGATGAATGATTTAAGATAAACTTAAATAACTGATCAGTGATTTTCATTTGTAATGAAAAGTGATTATTAAACATGAAAATCATACACGGTTGTGATAAACGAAGTGATCCATAATTAAAATTAATAAACAGTGTTCATTTAATTTAAATATTTAAGTTTATTTTAAACAAAATTATATTTAAAAAATTTAATTATGTGTTATAAAATTTGAATATGTTATATATTGTTAATAATAAATATATTTCATAAAATGATTTTGTATTTAATAGTTGAAATAAATTATGATTACAAACGTATAATTTCTGTATAATTTCATTAGAGAGGGATTCGTTACTTGTACTGGTTGAGAATAAGTATCGTGTGCAGTATGTGGAAAACATTGGTGATTTTCATTCGTGTGAGTTGGCAGCACTCGCTACGCTCGTGCAACCAACTCACACTCATGTGGTGATCACCAACTTTTCCCACTTACTGCACAATATACTATTATATATTATACAATTTATTATTATATATTTATATATGTTTCTTTTTTTTCTTTTATATATATTAAATTATTTTAAAAGAAGTTTTAAAACGAAAAGTAAATGAAAATTGAACTAAATTCAGTTCAGTCCGAAGAAGACGCTTATTCGACATCACTTTTGCGATGTCACGCTTTAGTGTTGCATTATGAAGTTTTATTCAAGTTTTTGGACATGAAAAGAGCATTTTAGTAATTTTATTTTGTATATTTTATTGAAAAATTATTATGTACATACTGTTTAGTATAATTTTTCCTCGTCTTTGAAATTGTTAATTTTTACCATTTCCTTCATAGTATTCTCAAATGATTGTTGATTAAATGGTTAATTGTCGAATAATAGATTCAAACTGTTCCTCGATACTTGTATATTACTTATTTCTAATATAAATATATTTAAATAGTTTAAACATATAGTTTTCCGATAGCTAATTTAAATTAATTATCATTTATTATATTCCAGCTTTATATGAACATAATTATGAAAATCACAGCGATTCAGTAATTTTGTTGTCCAACTTGGACGCGAACTGACAACAGATATACTTATCCAGCCAATGACATGTTTTTGTGATTTTGTACTATTGTTTCACATTACAAAATATTGTTGTTCCGTAGAGTATTTTTATTCGTTTCCTAAAATTATGTCAGATATAAACTTTTTATTTTATCTTGCTATTTTATAGCCACTACAGACATACAGGCGCAGAGATGTTTGATTTTATGCTCTATCTTTGTTACATTTAATCCTACAAAGTATAAATCAAATACAAATAGTATGTTAGAATTTTTGAAAAGATAGTCGCTTTTTATGCCATATTATTGATTTAAATTTTAGGTATAAGTAAAAAAATTAAAATGGTAGGGTTTCGATAGTGACAATTCATTTTATCTGTATGATGAACTATGGGAATTCTATAATTTGTTAAATCTATAAAATGTATTATTTACTGTAATAAGTGAATATGTCTTTGGGTGATAATCAAAGTATTGTAATATGTTCACACGTGTTTTTGTTCCATACAAAAGTTTTAACGTAATAAAGATTTGGCCTACACGAAATTTATGTGGGCAACTATAATTTGCACACGTAGGAGTATAACGTTGATATGATCTTTTTGACCTATACGACCTGAAAATATTTTTGTATTTTTCCAAAAGAAAACGATGTAGGCATTTGGCGTGACGCTAACTTCTTCTAATAACATTGGAATTACATTTCATATTCAGGTCATTTCGACGTTTGTTCCTTCACGTTATGAAGGTGTTTCATTTGGAGGTTATATCAGCCTCATAACGACGTCTGTAGCTAACGTCAATCCGACTTTGTCAGATGTTACATTGACGTCGATCTGACTTATTTTTCTGCATGGGTATTTATAAGTTACTCACTTAACCAAAATTTAGTTTAGTTTTTAGAATAGTAAAACTAAGGTTTATGAAGATATTAATGGATTATTTTTTATCCTTATTAATATTTTTTTTAAATTAATCATTTATCAAAAAATTTTGAACCTAATATAATTTATAAGACTTAACTTTAAATCATTCAATTATAATTATTAAATAAAACAATTAATATTTTCGGATGATTTACTTAGAGACTTAGTTTTTAACGTTTAAATAATATTTCTAAGTAATTATATTGGTAATAAAAACATTGATTGTTGATGTTGGACAAATGACGTTATTTTGATACTTATAAACCATGGTTATTTTAATATCTAAAAGCTACTTTTGTTATTATTCATGTTTATGACATTATTATATAGTTATTTTAACGTTATTCATGTATATTTGCAAAAGTCCTTATTTTGACATTTAAAACCCACGGTTATTACAACATTTATATTGATGTAAGTTCATAATATTAATATAAGGTCATATCAACGTTATATTCCTACGTGTGCAAACTACACTGTGTTATACGTTACAAAACTAACTGGTTTACGTTAATATTTTGTCAATAATAAACATTTGGAACATGACCTTATATCAACGTTAAAATGACTAGACAGTTAAAAACTTTTTGTATGGGATGGATGCTTGGAGGAATTTCATTAGAATCATCAATTTAATATTTAAATAAATCATAAACACATTATAATTAATAAGCAATAATAATAGCCATTGAATAATAAAGTTACAATAAATAATTAAAAATATTATTTGAGGAATAAAAAGAGTTTTTTGGTTTTTTCTAAAATGCAATAGAAAAATTAACTCATAAATACATTAAGTGTTGTGGAATATTATTTAAAGCATAATTATAGGATATAGTATTGCGTTATCGAATGGAGTATTATATATTCCATGGAAAATGGAGTATTATTACTGCTTTCCGAGTGGAAAATGAAAAATGGTTCAAACTGACAAAAGTATAGATTGAATTTGTTAAAGAAGTACTATATAAACAGTATTTAGCTTTTATCCAAACAAATTTAAACTGCATAAAACCTGGATGACAGTTGAACTTGATTTATATGCCGCTATCCATGCAGACTTCCATTTCTCTCTAGAAATGATTTTCACTCAGGATTTAACCCAAAATATTTAATATACAAACATTAGACTTATTCTTTTCTAATAAAAAAGAATAGTAGTTTAACTTTTCCTTGTATTCATTTGTATTTTACTTGAAAAATGTTACGTTTATCTAGCATCAGACTTCATCTATCTACCATTTTTTACTCAAATAAATTGAAATGCATGGTTCAACTAGTAGAAACAAAAGAGCAAGATATAGCATATTAAATCTTTTTTAACATTAATAACCTTGGATTAGTTAGTCAAGTGCATTGCATTGAAATGGAAAATAAATGGATGAATGATCGACTGCTGTAAATTTTAGTAATAACTGAATCATTGTGGCGTGTATATTTGCCGAAGCGTGTAACTGGAACAAACGTGCAATTCAAGTTATTGTTTGTCAAGCTCCAAAAATTGTTGTCTCGTAACGATGTGTAGCATATCAATTTCTCAGTACTAATTAATACGGCACACATTTTGTAGATATGTATTTATTGAAGCTGATATTATAGTACGTAGATACTCGAACGCAGGTTCTCCGGCTCGCTTCCAAGCCGGTATCAGCGTTGAATGTGATCAAATACACAGACTTGCACAGTACACTATCAGTTTCTATGCTTTGCTTCTATTCTGACAACATACATCCAATAAATATAGACGTGCTTTATGTCCACGCATTACGACAATATGATTTATTGGGTGACAGTCTACTGTCTACCTACTTTGACAATATAAACAATAATGATGATTTATTTATCATTCTGATAGATATGCTCACAATTATTCTTTGTCTTTCAGATTTATAACTTAATCCCACATTCTGTTTTATAAGAGTTCTGAAATTACTTGCATTTCATTATTTCATTACATTCTTAAATAATCCATTATTTGTTCATTCATTTAATGAATGACTATATATAGGTAAAATATATTCATATATATGTTTAATTGTTTTATATATGTACAATCTGAAATAATACAGTGTTGAAATAAGAGATAACACTATACATAATTAACACAATTATATAGAGTGCCTGAGAAGTCCTTCCGATGTAGACATTATTAGTATATACTTTTAAAGACCACTATGTAAAAATTGTCTAAGGCTTTATTAATTCCATGAAATAGAGTTTTAAATTTTAAGCTCAAATGACAAAAATTTAAGCTTAAAATATTATTCGTAATACAATAAATATCTTCTGGTAGGTGCTTCTTCTGTCTTTTATGAATTTTGTATTTCTTTTTATTACATTATATTACAGAATTAGGATACTTTCTTGATTAAATGAAAGCTAAAATATATAGCTTGAATAGATAAAATAAATGAATACCATAATAATACGTGAGACCTTCATCTGGTATTGAATCAAGTGCCACAAAAAGTAACAACTAATTTGTTTTGTAAAAATATGGAAACTATGAAATAAAAAATTAGATATACATTGGTCAACATAAAGAAACTAATTATTTATGTTTAGTCGAATTCATAAGTTTTCGAATTGATGTAATTTCGCAAAAATTCGGGGAACTATGATGTCTTCGGCATTATGTATATCATAATCTTAAGAACGAATTTTTCCAGATCCGTCACTTAAACGTATATAAGAAAAGGATGCTCAGAATTTACTAACGTTATGCTAACATTGGCTTTCTTTTATATCTTCTATATTAGTTTATCGAGAATTTCATAAAAATGATAAAAGAATCTATTTCAATGATAATTTGAAACTTTTTTCATTTTTTTTATCATTTTTTTTCATCATCTGTTTAAGTTTTTGCTGTAAATGAATAACTTTTCAAAGTTCAATTCATTTATTCGAATTAAATAAATTATGAGTCAGTCATATGTATACTACAAAATAATTATTTATCATGAACAAAAATGATAAAATACTATCGTCATAAACATTTAAATACATCATACAATTAATTTTATTAGAAACTTAATAATATTTAGAATAAGTGAGCCGCAAATTATGGTGTTGTATTTCAACATAGTTAATAGACTAGTGGAAAGACAACTATCATTTAGTGCCTTAGCATCAAGGGTTTGATGCCCAGACAACAACGATATAAGAAGAAGACCAAATCGAGAATAAAGTAAACTTTCCAGAATAATACAAATTTAAATACTACAATAAAAGTTGATAAAAATATCGATTGTAGAATAATAATGTACAAATGATTATTTATGTTATTCAATGAAACAACATCATAGACATCCGATATAAAATTAAACTTGGCAAACAACGAAAGGTTTTGCTAATGTTATTCACACTTGCAAACAGTATAAACAATCTTTGTATATCACATTAGCCTATTATTACATCTCAGCTCTAATACATGATTAACCAACATTGCCAGTGTTGAAACGGCGTGGTTACGACTCAATTTTTCATATATGATTATGAGATTGACTTGGAGATATTCATTTTAAAACAAATTAATTTTCTTTTTAACAGTTTAAGTTTTATAAACGACATTGCTGTTGAAATGTTACTTTTTTAATTTAAAATATTGAATCGATCCGTGTTTTACCTGATTAACTTTCTTACACTACACTTTTTACACTTTTTACTTTGAATTCATAAAATAATTTAGAAAAATGGTAGTAAAAATGGCATTGTATCGTCAGATTTGAGGATAATTAAGCTAATTGGTCCGTTATTTTATTTCCCCTCAATCCATAATAACTAAACACTCAGATGATATCAACCTCATTCAAATTTTTGAATAGTTTAAAGAAAGTTTTTAATTTCATAAAAAAAAAACAATAAATTTGCTTTTTTATCCGTATTAAATATAATAATATTACAAAATTAAAGTTAAAAATTACTACATTAT
>JABFQD010001678.1:0-17465 GCA_022817045.1 Psix sp. ZL-2020 | reverse complement strand
TAAAAGAATTTAAAAATAGAAATATGTATTATTAAATTATATAATAATTTCATTTAATAATGATAGAATAATAGAAAACAATTTTAAAATGTATCGATGAATTTCGCTATTTTGCGAACTGAAAAAAATATTCATTTTTTCAGACATACGAATTTCTTATATAATATACATATTTGGTAAGATTTGAAACATGACCGTCCCTTTTACTTCAACAAAACTCTCAACTATACTTGAGTAATACTGAGTCTTTTATGACACACTAAAATATGTGCCCGCTACACACACACACGTTATCAAGTTGACGGGCGATGCACCGTGTCGTATTGCACAAGTCTCACTTTTTAAACCTTCATATTTAATGTTGCCAATGAAATATGAACCAAGTATTGACGAAAAAATGTTTATAACTTTTCGACGTTAATTATCTTCCAGCAAAAATTTCTCTCAGAAGCAACAAAAATTTAATACACTTTTACAATTCAGATTCAAACGATTACTCTGTCGCAATATTCCAGTGTTAATTTATTTACACAAATAGCTTTAATTCTGATAAGTTTCGTATTAAATATTTGGTTATAGGGTTCATTGTGAAATATCATATTTTCTCGTTCATGTCATTATATCTTATGAAATATATATTATAAATTATATACAAACGATGATGTTTCTGACACAGTAAATTACAGTATAGAGTATTACTTAAATTCAATGACACTTGGATTATTATTGCAATTTTTATTTTTTAAATGTAAAATGAAATACATGAATCAATTTCAAATCAATAATTAAAACAATAATTACATTTGTATATTATTCAGTAAGTTAATTGTTTAACAATATATCTACAAAAGAACGGTTTTCCGCAAGACAAAACTAGTGATCGAACTCAGCCATAATCACTGTGTGGATATAGCGCTATCACGTCCAGCCCGAAAGTCATATAACAGCGTGGCAGGCAGATTTCAAACCCTAAAACTCGGCGAAACGCTGCTTGAGCACCTCACGCGAGAATTTTCGAGCAATCCTGAACCAAGCTGTTTCCCCCTTGTTCCGTCATCGCTCTGAGGTAACACGAAAGTGCTCATCGTTGGAAAATCACAACTTTGCTTCAACCTTCTTCCACTCGTGCTAAACTAAGAAAGGGTTAATTTCAACTTTATTTTCTGGTTTTATATATTTGATGTTCAATTTCTCTCAATCAATGTATCTACAGACAAAATTATTTTCGACGTTCATGTAACCAAACTTAAAATGCTTGCATGGCACTTTTTCAATTATTTTGATAGTTGTAGTGAACTGTAATACGGTATTCAGTGTTCACTAAACCAGACGTGGTTCTTCGTGTCTGACCAATACATTCATTGCACTGTGTCAGCTCAGTAGCCCTCGACTGTGTTGCCCTCGTTATCAGCTCGAACGTTCTCGATTTTATGGTTGGTCATTGAATTGCCGTTTTTTTGTCCCTTTGGAATTGGGCTATGAATTAAAGTAGAAATAAAAATAATTCGTTCTGTAACAATATTTAACTTATCTTTGATTTTCAGTAGTTAAGTCTAAGTTTCGGTCGACGATCGAGTGAGTTATTCAGTTTTATGCAATACTCGTTATTAAAGTGAATTAAATCTTACCATGTAACGATTACAGCTTCATAAATAAACATGTCTTGTGACGAATGAAATACACCGTCTCAATTTATTGTAAATTGAATGCGAAAACTTACTTTAACTGTTTATCGATTTCTGCATTTTGCAATATACTAGAATTGTTTTAGTACTCAGTTTGTATATCTAAACACATGAAACTGCGATGGAAGAAATGTATTGGATTAATAATGTACTTGAGTAACATGTGGACTAGTATCGGAAGATTGTCGCATTTTCAAAGCTTTTACAAGAAACCACCATAGTGCCAACATTAAAACAATGTTGAATAATACATAAAGTGTAAAAATTATAGTATCGGCAATAATGTACTGGTAGTATATCGTTTCGAAAACAGTATATATTAGGGTATTTAAGACTGCCGTTACACAATTGTACAAATAGAGAGAATTGAAATAACATTTATAATTAAATTACGCCATTTTATTTTTGGTATATTGATAAAACTGATTTTTCAACAATTATCACATTGAATTAATTATAACAAATTATTGATAATGTATTTATTTTAAATCGTAAAAAGCCAGCTTATTTAAATGTTGAAAATTACTTAAATTGTTTCTTAGACTTTTTAGACTTTTCATCTTAACGACGTTTGTTAAAATGTAACTGACAGTCCTAAGAGGTTTGGCTGTGTATTCAGAAATGTTCCGGCACAATTTCGAATCTAATAATCTATTTTCCGGATTTACCGGAAAACCTATTACTAGAAAATATTCAAATATATTTCAATGATATTGTGCTTATTCTTACCCAAATAAGTTTTGATACATTTATATAATATAAATAACATTTTTAAATAATAATTAATACATTTAGTTTCAGTGGAATTTATACATTTAAAATTATTGTCTTTAATATATTCTACATTAACAAGAGATTATTTTATTATTGACCTGCAATTTTTATCCTGTAATATCAGCTATACATTCCTTCAACTCATGAACATGTTTAATTCAATCTCAGTTAAACGCGACTAACTTAAACTCGACCGTATTTTATCGGGCGAACCCCGCTGAACCAGTTCGAATTGGGAAAACCTGTTTCATCTCACATTAATGAATTATGCGAAAATTATCCATCACACAACATTTTGTTAACAATTTCAAAGTGCACATCTCGCTATCGATTATAGGATTGATAACTTTATCAACTTTGCGAATTCTACAGATTTAACAGAATCCTCTTAGTTATTAAAATAACCGACTCATTGAATGTCGCTCATGCGTGCATATGCTTTGCATCTTTTGTGGTTCCGCCAATTAAAAATCAAGTTAGAATATGCAATAAACCACTGACTACGAACGCCACCATTATAAAAAATGAACATCGTTAAAATGTTATATATAAAACTATCGATTTAATGTTTCCTGTTCCCATATAATACTCCTCACTTGTTATAGAGAATATTTTATATTTTTTCATATTATTAATTATTTTTCAAAGCTTGCGTCAGTTTGAGCGCAAAAAAATGAAATCAAAACCATAACAATTTCTAAACAATGAATTCCTGAATGAAATCGGGAAAAATTTGCAGCAAGCTTGGAAAGTTATACTCTGCTCTAGTGTGCGGAACAAGAACGGAAAACACAAGTAATAAAGTGCCGACTAAATCTGCAAGCAGCAACGAAGCGCGGTGAAATATTGTCTGAAGAAAAGATATAATTTTCCGAACGCAGATTTGTGTTTTCCGGTTGTGCAATTCAAAAGCGCATCGTTTTCTTACGATTCATCAAATATGTTACAAGCTGGTCTTCATTAGTGTATCTAAGGTTATAAGTATGTAACAGGTGTTTTCCGCGGCAAAATAAATTCCTAACAACACTTAGAGATTCAACGTGAAAACATCTTCAGGCGAAGGTTTGCGGCGCTATAGTCACTATTAGGCAGCGTGGTTGCAAATTTGTTTTACAAAATTTCTTGTAGCTCGAGGATGCAGATGCTCATTAGTCCAGCGACATACGTAAACGTTACTTATATTGCATACATCGTCGAGTCGTTGAACTTCTCTGCTGCCTTTAATTTTCGACACTGCAATAAAAGAAATATGATTTCGTTTAAAAAGAGTAATAAAGTATTTTTTGGGCTTATCAAAAAAATTCATAAAAATGTGTGATGTTAGTTACAAACAATTTTTACATTTTAATTAATTCAAATTTATATCCAAAATTAGGTAATTTAATTAACTTTTTGGTTTACTCTCCTAGGAATGTTTAGATATCATTTTTAGCTATTGAAAATGAATCTAAAGAGAGACATTTTTTCTTAATCACAATTATTGAAAGTTTGTAAAAGTTGTCTTAAAATTGAGTTATTTGAAATTGACAATTATCAGAACTGAAATGATAAATATATTCTAAATATATAAGATTGTGGGAGATAGAATTATATAAGGATTTATTAAATATAAACACGTATAAATATTTGAAATATCAATTATTCTTTTAACATGCATTTTAAAAATCTGTTCCACAATATACAATTATGTAAATACCAGAAAATGGAGTGCTTTTTCCAAATATCGAAAATTTGTGTATTATCAAGTAACTGTTTCCTTTTACGACTATTAATTTGATTGCTGTAAGCAATTTGTAAAATTAACATTTTCCAAATTGGACACAAACTTTTTTTAAACCAACATGAAAACTCAAAATAAAATTCTTTTTGGTCTCCTATTTTCGTGGAAAGAATTTTTGAATTATTGCGTTTTTTGACCACTCGACATAAAAAATAAAAGCCGTGTGCTATTTTTTCATAATAAAAAAACCATGAATGCTGTCGCTGTACTTCCATTTGATAGCAAAACATTTAAAAAAGAATTCATTCCGTATCTAAATATTTTCTTGTTTCATCAAAATATAAGTATCATACTACAATAAAATTTCATCTATATCTTTGTATATTAAAATTTGATTACTCTTTTTTGATGATACATTTTTGAATCAATATCATTACATCCTCAAATTGTATGTGAACAGCCAATCATTGCGACGAAAAATGTTCCAAAAACTAGAATGTTAAGCACCTGTAACCCAACTAGTTAAGTCAATAACTTGATTCCCGAATTCAAACATAAAGCATGTTGTGAACCTAATTCAGTTGCCGCAAACATGTCGACTTGGCTAAAGATGATAAACGTAATTTCAACTGAATTTCCCAGAAGCGTACGTATATAGTAAATTTAGCATTTTTTGCTCAAGAGTTTGTCTGTTTAATTATAAGTGAGCGTAAAGTAAGCCTGGAAGGTAAAAATATTTACTCGTTTTCATCCGGTTAGCGGGAAACTAGTTGTACAAAATGTCACCTTGGTAACCATGGTCATTTGTGGTTAACCATCTGATTCACCTCGTCTACCTTGGCATGCCGCAAAGCTAGAAAGTTTATGAGAAGTCGGCATTCATGATTCACACAATTCAACGTTATTTTATGACCAAACTTCTGAATGCTTCTTCCATATCAATCCCATTGTCTTTTATCAATAGTCAACTTTTTTTGAATTCAAATACGTTATTTCAGTAAAAATATTTCGATCCTCATTGTTAAAAAGATGGAGTTTCTGGTTAGGGGAATAGTTTCATGATTAGAGCGTGTTATAATGGATAATCATATTACGGTGAACGACAATTTCATCAGTAATAAAGTTTGATTGTTAATAGTTCCTACATATAATTAATCTAGATGCATACATTGGAAAATGAATTTAATATTCATAATATCATAAATGGATTTAAATATGCCAACTGCAAGTATACAATATAAATTGAATAGTTCATCTTTGAAACAAAAATTATTTAAATATTTACCCCATATAATCCGCATTTTGATCATCTTTATCGAATTAACCTTTTAATATAATTTGGAATAAATTATATTTGCGTAAAATATACCGGATATTGTTCATTTCTCAGAACATTATGTATGAAAGCAGATATACAATTGCAGATATACATATATTTAAGTGTATTTTAGTTGTTTTTCTCTTGTTTCACAAATGACATGTATAAATAAGTTTATACAAATTTTCGCTTTAGTTTGACAAAAATGATTTTTCTAAAACTAATTTAGTTCTCATGAGTAAAATATTTGTTTTCAATTTTGCTTACAAATTTATGTTTTTTCATATCTTTTTATATACACGCGATTTAAACAAGTTCTTCTTTACTGTGTTTCATGTAATGAGTGCTATGCTTCATATCGGATAAAAATTGAAAATGTAGCACCTTAGTAAAAGGATATGTCAATACGCTGAACGAGGATTAGATCAGAGGTTTCGCGGCTGAAAGCTCGTGCGGTCGTAATTCTATTGATGTTGCGTAGCAATTGGAAACCTACATTATTGTTCCCGCGAACCGAAAGTTCCGTGAGTGCGGAGCATGCCTTTTAACTTCTGCAATCTCTTCGCTGAGGACCATCTAGGTTTAATCCGTGACTATATAGAAAGTCGATCGACAAGAAAGGTGATCTCTAACAAAGTGCATGTGCTCCTTGCAAGAGATTTGGAACTTGCGTATAACGTGAAGATTACGTAGATGTGGTTTTAGATTAAAAATGACGAGTGATTCAATGCAAATCTAGCGACTAATATTTTTAATTGGATCTTCTATTAAATGGAATGTTTTTATGTATATTTTATAAAAATAATAAACACAAAAAAGTAGCCAATCATCACTGATATAATATTATAAGAAACAGTTTGAAAACACAAGCCATATATGACCATTATGTCTGGCTTAAATGTTCCACGAGAAGTTAAACGAGGACTCTGTATTGCTATATATAATTTTAACGTTTTCATATTTTATTGTAATCAATATTTTTCTCTTCATGTTAAAATATCATAAATATTGTTATTATTTTACTATGTGTAAGAATACATTATGTATTCAATTTAAATCTTCATTCCTTGATGTTTTACCTTTTAAATTATTCAACATTTGTATACGAAACTAGTGATTGTAAACATACTTTCCTCGATTTATTAGTAAATAAGTTTTGCTTTTTATTTATGAAGAAATTCATGAAGCTATATAGCCATATTTCTGTATACTTCCATTATTAATTTCTTTGATAGCGAAAAAAAAGATATTCAATTTATCATGCATCTACAGAATCCATCACATAATAAAAAACTTCCCGATCTAGCAAAGATCTCATCACATTTTTCAGTTTGTTTTTTCTATCATGACTGCACAAATTATGATAATTACATTCGATATAATTCAATTATAAAATTCATGCTGCTAATTTATCGCTCAATTAATAGAATATACACATAATTATAATTATTAATCGCCATTTTGTATATCTTACTTGGCTATTATTATTATGATCGGTAGGTTATTCTTTACAATTATAACGTGATTTCACTGCGTTGTATCGAATTATCTGTTTCCGATATATTTTTTATTTATTGCAATTATTTGATTTGATACAATTATTAATCAGTTTTCAATTAAACAATTAATATAATATTTCTCTTATCAGAAATATTCATTTATCTCCGATATATATTATTTATATATATCGAAATATTGATTACATTCAAAATTTGTTAAATAACGAGTGTTTATCAACAGATTTTGCAATATTCCAAAAAAGATGTAAAAGTAATGTAAACATGTTTATCTGAACTTTTCGAATCTAATTATTAATCGATCCAAATTTGCGCTTTTCGTGAACTTTTGCAAAAACATTTGCGTAAATATTTTTAACCTTTGCTAGTGATGTTAAGGATTTCCATCATTCTAATGAATTGCATTTGCAGTACAACAGCGAATGTAAGCCTAAAAATGCGGAGGCTCAGTCCATTGAAGCTGCTCCCTTTGACTGTGTCTTGAAATATACATACACCTATCCCCAAGCAGCGATGCGCGAGATAAAAGGCCCGAAAATAAACAGCTCCGCGTTAGCACAAAAAGTCTAATAATTGATGCACGTCCTTTAACACTCGGCTATTTCTTCGTACTGCGCCAATGACAGCGAGGTAAGGGTCACACTGTTTATTTTCGCAATTGGATGGAGGACAACAGAATGAGAAAAAGTGAAGGAATAAATGGCGGAGGAATTATTTGAAATGGTGAATCCGAGAGATTGGAAAAGCAACCAGGCACCTGGGTGAAATGGGAAAATAAAAGGTCGCGGTTCTGAAAAGTGCACTGAACGGAGGATCGAGGAAACAACAGCGAGAAGAAGAAAAGACATCACTGGGTTGACGTTATTGAAACAGATGCCTGAAAGATCATGAAGAACACATTTTGTGCAAAGGTTATTAAAGCAAGTAAATCAGGGTGAAAAATTGTTTTGATATTTTATATTCTTTTTTTGTCTATTCCGCAATCAGAACTGATTCCAATAGATATTTGTATTTTACTACGATTTTTATTCGACATTTGTGTTTTATAGCCAGCAATGGCATCTCTTTCAGCAAGAATAATCATACATTCTGGAAGTCATTCCAGCTTCGCGACAGAAATACCGATGTGGTGGCTTGAACGATATATTTTTGAATATAGGTTTTCATTACTGAATAAGTAGAACGATATAGCTCTGAATTTGAGCCGTCAATAGAGGATAAGAAAAGTATTATCGAATGTATAACGCGGCCACGATAGGCAAATAAACATCTGTCTATGCATCGCATAGACATTAAAGCTCATTGAGAGAATCTTTTATTGCTCACTGCTGCTATTTCTTTCTCGACGCTTAACGTAGTATTATGCTGTGTATATACCATCTCTGTTATTGGTGCAGACTTTGAAGAAGTACACAAAAACCAACAAAAGCGAAAAGTCATTTGCGGATCTATAAACATTATAGTTATCGTTTCTGAAATATAAACAAGATGCACACAGAGTATCGCACAAAAAAGAACGGGATTTGGCGATTGGTATTCTGCGATTTAAGAAGATTAAAACGAATGATTATTGACGTTACAGAAAACAAGTTAATTATTATTAACTACTCAACTATTTGACATACGATTGACCACGATGATGATCATTTATGTTCAATGTTTAATAACTGCATAGAGAACAGTAATTGTTATGACCAATTGAGAACAATGCTTCCATATTGATAACCAATCCATATATTCTACTATTATTATCAACAGTCGTTTGGTAATTAAGATTATAAATGGTAATCAAACTAATACGCTCAACAAATTTGCATGTAATAAAAGTTTTATTTCAAATAAATTACTGCATTACCTTAAAATCCTGAAAATATCTACTCCTCTATTATGTTTATCCTACGCTGACATTCTGATTAAATTTGCGAGCAATTTCGATTTGCTGATTTAACAAGTTACAATGCTTGTTCCAATATTGTTATTCCAAATGCACTGTCGTAGTCATTATCACTAGTAAAACACTCGCATTTTTTAGCACATGTTTATCTTTCTATATTTATCTATGCTCAAAATACAAGTACTTCGTAATCCTTTGGTCAATTCGTAAAAGGTCAGAGGTTATAGCTTGAATCCTCTATAACTTGCCAAAAGTTTCAAATTAATCTGCAGTTTCCAATTCTGTAGCCTAACGACAGTTTAACGAGTATTATTCATGTTTAATATATATCAAAAATAAATTAACATAATACTTTGATGTAGTCATCCTAAAATCTACGCTGCGGACATACAAGAAATCTCAAACTGCTCATAGTACAATTTTATTGCAAGACAAAAATTGCACTAATAAGGTTGTTTCATCAAATTTTAACTTTGAGAAGAAAAACATGATGTAACTAAAATTATCTTGAAGATATTTGGAATAAATGATTATGAAAAATAATAGGCGGACCTTTTATTGTCTTAAATTCTCACGAACCTTGTATTGGTAGTTTAATGAATAATAATGACTGCTATTATTTCCGTAACACATGCTAATTTATTGATTCCTATATTAATATTATATGTGTTTTTCTTTTGTACAATAGCTTTGATAAAACGCTTAAATGACTAATTGATATATAGATTCAAGTATTCTTCGCCAGCTACAATCAATAATACATTGAAATATAGAATGTTATACAGTTTCACTACAGGCAGTCATATATCATAAAATCCAATGCTTTTTCAAGTTATTGAACTCTACTGGTTTCATCAAATAACCATTTTCGGTTTCAAACACTTATACTTCCGAAGTAAAAAAAACTTTCTCTACGGTCGACTTCATTGCAAAATTAATTGATATTCGTTTATGTTAAATGAGAATCAATTCAAAGTAAACAAGCTTTGTTGTTTTAGTTCAGTGTATTTCATATATAGAGAAAAACCCTTTAAATACGTCATATCATGTCCATTGAAATGCTCAAATTTCTTCAAACACGATGTAATAAATTAGTAATCTGAAAGCTATATCGTGTTAAATTAATTATTCGATTATTCGTGAAACTCAAACCGATTTCGCTGATGGCAAAAGTAAATTTTCGATCGCGTATTGCTACTGTCCTGCGTGTACTTTAGAAGAGAACATCGGAAGCTTGTGGTTGGACACATAAATTAGGGATTGAAAATACTGTATGCGTCACAACTTTGTTCATTTCATGCGCTGCTGCAATTACATCGAACTGTGTGTACAAATACAACCAGAATCATAAAAAGTTATAAATCGAATGACTTTTTTCGATAATTTCTTTATAAGTCAAGTTGAGGAAACAATGATAATTCGATCGCAGAGAGACCAACGTCAGTTTTAACATCACAGCTATACATTAACGAAAAAAAAGTTCAATTTCGCGGTATGAAATATTCACTATTGTACTCTCTGACACGAACATTAATTAGTACTTCTCACGAATATAATATGTCCAGTACTAATAAACGAATAAGTTTAAATGCTGATTTTAAGGGATGAAACATCTCCATTATTTGAAATGAAAACTGAAGTTTTTATCATGCGCATTAAACAAACAACAGTTTAGCCTTAGGGTGCGGTTCGTCTAGGTAAATCCTCGACGCCGGTGCGTTTTCACCCGACGTGATTGTATAAAATAACGAGAGAAATCAAATGCAGACGGGTAAACAAAAACTTGTCAGGAGAAACGTAATTGGTTTTCGCGATCGATGGCAAAAACAAAAGCATAATGAAAGTCGAACGAAGCCGTGAAGTAATGTTGCGTGGTTGATTGCACATATTGAGGCTGTGGTCTTCGCTATGTTGTATTGGAATCCTTTTGATGTGGTGAACGATCAACCAAACAGTTCCAAAAGTGCGAAAAAAATTTAAAAGAAATTAAGATGTACGTTTACGTTACTACAATCCTCTAGAGATTATATCGATATTCAAACACAACCTTTTTTGATTATTTACAATTTATATAAAAGCATGTAATATTTACTTTAATTTCTAGGACACAAACGATGTAGCACATGTTGTTCCAAAATATTTCGTTCGTATGCGCAGAACATTGATAGTGAAAAAAGTACATTACTATTTGATTGTGTGTCTATTCAGTAGTCCTTTGAGGTATTATGATCATTTTTTACAAACGATGAAATTAACGATCCCAACATTTAATTAAAAAGTTCTTATATTCGATAAAAAATCTTGGATGAAGTTGGTTCTGATTTCTGTAGTGTCCCATGTTTCTTATGTTTCTTTGATTCTTGGTTTCGTGAAAGATACGATTAAAATCTGTTACATTTATCAGCTAATAATTAAAATTAAAAGGTACGAATAAATCGAATATGCAAAAGTTTCTTAGAAAATGCTCCTACAATCTGGTCTCTTTTTAAGCTTTCAGTCTTGTTAAAAAGTTACTCTCCTTACTCCGGGTGATTCGTTTTAATTGAATTTCTTTTGCAAGCGTTTCTTATACTTTAGAAAATTAAAATTTTTGTTCAAGTTTAATTTAAAATTGATTGTAGATTAACTTCGAGATGTTTGTTCCTAGCAATTAATTTTTACGTGTAACTAAAGATCAAAGGTAATAAATTATCTAAATAAAAGTTTTAATCACTATAACAATGATCAGGAGATAATAGCATGTTTATTGATTTTGCAGCAAAGAGATGTGAAAAATCAATAAACATAATCAACAAAGTTCGTCATGGTGATTATAATAAAATAATGTCCATAGTTGCTAATTACTTAGTAGAAATGCATGTATCAATATCAAATCATGTACGCAAACAGCATATATAAAGTTGCTTAATCTTGATGTTTGAGTATTATTATCGAGAATTATTCTCATAGCAATGATATATATTGGACGAATTACTCATAACGAGAGTATCACAGAACTGCATTGAGTAAGCAAAACCATCTAACACAAAGTGACGAAATATTATAGCTATATATTATTATTATTATAATCCATATTAGGCAAATTTCTTATGATCCTTATAATTTTAGCAAATAATTCATTTGTAAAATTAGGAAATTTTTTATAAAATCAGGATCGCAATTTTAATATTCTAAAAAATCGAATGAATAATCTGTCTGATCAAAGATTGACTACACTACTGCGAATATCGTGATTGTTTCTGATCACATGAACATTAACTGATTACGCAATTCAAACTTAGTTAACATTTATTGATTACACATTTGTAATGTAAAGAAATGTAATTTCGCAGAAAAACGTTTCTCCTGTAAATAGTAGAATGTAAATCTGTTTTAGAAATAACATCTAGATTGAAAACACTTTTAAAGTAAAAATTGATTCTTCTTTTTAGCTTAGATGCCAGATCACGACCGGGTGATTTTAAAGCAGCATTAAATCACGCAATCGGCAACGATCTGGGAAAAAGATCTTACTTCTTGGTGGGAGACGGGCATCGAGCCAAATTACGAATCACTAATGTAAGCTACAGCGATCGAGGCGAATTCAGGTGCAGGGTGGACTTCGTGAATTCGCCTACAAGGAATTTCTTGGTCAACCTGACTCTAGTTGGTACGCAAAGTTTTTCTTCTCTAACTCAACTTCTCTCATGAAAAAATACACATTATCGATAAACATGCCTGGAGAATGAAATATGTTACGTCAACGTCGCAGTCGCAAAGTGTGTTTCTCTGTAATATGATTTCGTGATAGCAGTGAACTTCGATTACAGTGTTTGTCGATATGACCTTATATTTTGCGCAGCCAGAATGATTCAGCTGGATTGAGAAAAAGCCCCTATCTTGTCCGTTCGAGCAAATAACGTAGAAGAAAAAGTATTAGCAATAAACGAGGGTACGCGATAAATAAAATATATCGATGAGTCAAGATATTGATTGTGGAAACGCTGCGTCACAAATAGCTCTCTTTAAGGGATTGCAGACGAATAGCACTCATTTAAATCTTTTTTAAAGAATCACATTGAATGAATTATAAACCTTGTTTATTTTATTTCTGTTTCTCAGATATTTGATATCAAGATCAGCAATGCTCTTAAATAATTCAACAAACACTTCTCGGTAATGAGCTAGTTGCAGGCATAAAAAGTGCCGGGTTACGCTATGCAGTGTTATTCTTCCGGAGCATGTTTTGCATTTTTTCCAACTTTTGCGCTCGACCATTTAATTTGGTTCATGATTTACACAATTATGTATAATTCCGTTTAATGAAATTACAAAAGATGTCAAATTCGTTTACATCGTTTCTATTATATTTTCGTTTGAGATTCATAATTTCAACTTCTGTCTTCATTATTTTATCTTCTGCAATTTATTATTGCATGATAAAAAGAAATCGAGATTGTTGAAGTCGAAACGTGATCGATGAATTCAGTCAGTTTCCTCTGATTTCACGTTACATATATAAAAGGAATGCGGTTTTCATGAAAGGCGATTAAATGGATAGTATATATGCGAAGATCGGGCCAATGATTTTGAATGCATCCACAATATGTAAGGGAGGCCTTTCACGCATGCACCGCACGTGGCTTACTGATGATAAATTGACGATCACATTTTACAGAACCACCGACGAAACCTGTGATTTACGATGCTCAAGGTAGACAAGTCACCGGAGTTGGCGGTCCTTTTTTGGAAGGCTACGACCTGACCCTGATTTGCCAAGTGTCTGGTGGTAAGTAAACGTTACAAATGAACATTTAACCGAAAAAAGCTTTAATCAACGTTTCTGTTAATTATGCTCTAGTTTAGTTTCTACTGCTCGTACGAAAATAATTTTACTATTCGTTTCACTGATAGCACAATTCGAACAATTAATTCATGTCAAAAGAATTTGATTTTGTACGAAAAGCATTAAGATAATAGTATTCTGATTCGAAACAATTCAAATATGATGCAAAAGAACAAATGTTTATTAGTTCAGAATCCAAAACTTCAAAACTTTGACTGGAGGTTATATAAAGCAACGATTTAAGTTAGTTATTACATTACTCTAACGCAACTGTTAACAATAATGGCGGCAAACTGTTATATATGTGTGAACGTAATGCGCGATTGGAATTCCAATAACTTAATTTGAGGAAATAGTCCAACTTAGTACAATAGTCGAGAGTTCTGTCGTTACGTTGTTGAAGCAAGAATCTTGCTAGTGTGGATGCCTCTATAGTAACAATGATACAACTCAGAGTTAAGTGTATATTTAAAAACTTATTAACTTTCGGTCCAGAACATCATGTTTGCTTCCTGCCAAGTTCTCTAATAGGATGTCGCTTGATATATATATTACACCGTTTTGAAGACACTGCAAGAATCATTATTTATTCCTCTCCAGGATTTGTGACGCGCATAAATGAAAACTACTTGGATATAATATGATCAAAATCATCTTTATTGAAAGAACAATCAATCAAATTCGAATACATACAAAATAATAAATAGAATGAAAAATCAAATTTAAAACAAATTTCCTAATTACCAGATATTTTTTTACATTGAAAATGTTAACATCAAGTCAAAACAATTTTATCACCGCATATTATTTTGTAGCAAAAAATATAAATGAACAAATATTTCCGAAAACAGTAATTCCGAATTTTCAATAATGTATACAAATATCAACTTTAATATTATTTAAAATTGAAAATAGTTTGTCAAATTGATTTTCGAAAAACGCATTAACAGCTAGCTACCTTTGATATTTAGTATAGTGTGTGACTATTGGCAGTCCTCATCACTAGCAAAATACGCACATGACCGCGTGCGATTTCAGTAAACGTACCTTTGCTGTAATCGCAAACAGTTTACCAAAATTCCAATCGGTCATGTACGTTTTTCGTCAGCGGTGGGGACTGCCGGTAATCGTTTACCGCGCTAATAGTGTTATACATGCATTCTGAACAGTGAATCGGAAATTAAAGAAGCCAATTTATCAATTAAATAAAACCTTTATTTTGCGATTGAATTGAAAGAACTAATAATAATTTGGGAAAATATTGTGATATCATTTCTCACTTCGCCTTTTCATGATTTCATTCTCGTTGTAGATCTGATTAGGTTTTTGATGATAGATCAACCGAGCAGTCTGCATTTCACACGCTAATCAAGTATGCATCTCGCAAATACAGTGTATCTATAGCATGACAGAAAGCGTACAATCGAAATTGGAAATTATTCAATATTTTTTTGTTCAATTTACCATAATTTCCATTTCTCTTTAAAAATATTCACCTTTAATATAGTGCTACTGAATATATTTTTTTATTATATTTGAGATCATAAAATGTTGAGAATTCGTAGAAATAATTTAATTTAATATGTAATGATACACTAAATAAATTACATAAGCTTATAAAATTGGCGATTACAGAGCCAAGTAAAGTAGGCATAAAATAGCAAAGTTCTAGTATTTTTATTTGTGAAATATGAGGAATACGTTTTGCTAGTTATATATAAAGTAATCCATTAGAATTGCCCAATCGCCAAAATGATGTTAATTTAATGAATTTTCTCATCCAATTAAATTAAATTTCAAATTTAATTTAGAATTGTTATAATAAATGTAAAATACTGAAACACTCTCATATATATATATATATATATATATACAACTTGAAATTATTATGAAACGATTCGTGTATTTATATATAATGGTCACACTACAATGTTAACTATATTATTCCCTACGCAAGTTGTTGTTCTTGGCTGTAATTTAGGTGTTGTTTTTGTAAGCAACACGTAAGATGCTTCAGAAAGCTTCTGTTTTGCCTCAGGTTTACTTGGCTGTTTTCGGTCCTTGATGAAAATGTACTACTCATTTCATTAATTCTAGAATTATTAAAAGTATAACTTCAGAATTCCACAAAGTAAACACTCGCGACAATAAGCTAGTCAAATAGAAAAAACTTTTCATTATTACATATAACAAAATGTTTTTAATTACAATGAACTAAAATATTTCTCTCATTTGAAAATTATCATGTAATGTAAAAGCTTTCTCTTCAAGATATATTATAAAATAAAAACATTATTTAAAATAGTCGAAGGGAGATAAATGCGAAGCTTTCAAGCATTAAATTTCAAAGTAGTAATAATAATTTCATTTATTTATTGTAATTTTATCAGAAAAACATCTCACGACTGTTCTAGAAATTGTTACAATAAAATGTTTGGCAAACTTATTTTCATTTCAATTTTATTCGTTAATTTCATCTGATTTATACATTTCGGATTTATAAATATTTGAGGTTTATACATTCCCTCTGATTATGAAACATTCTTTCATTTTATTACTTTTTTACGGTGCGTGCAGCTTAATATCAGGCAATATTGATAATAAACATAAATTAGCTGAAACAAACTAACGAAAATAAAGAAACATCACATGAATTTTCGTTGTATGTACGATACGAATGAACTATTTCTTTCACGTGTTTTCTATATTTAATTATTGCTGTGTAATATTTTATAAATTCTATATTTTTCTCGCGAATGTAGCCTAGAATAAGGTTTCGTATTAATGTGTTGCCTGATAAATATAAAATAAAACAAATATTCCAATAAAATATATTGTTATATGTAATGTTGGCGAGATTCGTATTTGAATAGTTTATTTATTTTAAAAGAATGTTTATTTTTATAACGGTTGCAAATACTTTTCAAAAATGTATTCTATGGAAATTGAAAATAAATACACTGATAAAATAACCTATTTACATACGCACACGCGTAAAATGACAAATCCAAGCAAGCATATAAAATGTCAAACGGTTAATAGGGCAAAATAACTCCTTCAGATGGGTTTACTCTCTCTTCAATAGGAACTTGGATTTGATGAACTCACTTACGAAATACTATTTCACACAAAAACATTTTTTTCTAATTTCTACAAATCTGAGAAAACGTCGTTGAAATGAAAATACAAGATGAAAATATAGAATATAAGTTATAGCTTATAACCATTATAAGTTGTATGAATAAGTTTTCGATTTTAAATTGTATTTTGTAGTATTTTTGGTTAAATTTTTCTGGTTAAAAAAATCATAGATTGAAATTCTGTATATGCTCTTTCAAGGATCATTGAAAATGAGATCGAGATATTTAGCTGTAAGTTGTCTGGTTAAAATAAAGTTTGAATTGTTATCAATTTGAACAACAATTTAATTTTATTAGAAATATGACTTCATAGACAAGAACGTTTTCAGTCGGAAATTTTGAAGAGTATATTTCTTGGAGTGTACTTTACTTCAATATTTCTCACACTTATGGAAAGTTCAGGTAACCACGAATGATGTTAGCTTTTGGTTACGTAATATAGTATTAAAGTTGGAAGACTTACACCAAAACTTATTCTTCATTAATTACAGCAAAAATATCAGTAGATTATAAAATTCAACTGCCAAATCAGGTGTATTTGTTTCTGTTGGAGGAGCTTATTTTTTGTCATATATAATCAAAATACAATACA
>JABFQD010001677.1:0-17471 GCA_022817045.1 Psix sp. ZL-2020 | reverse complement strand
AATTTATATAATTATAATTTATATGATTAATACAATTCTTATAATTTTGGGAATTAGTTCTTGAATCTGATCAAAATAAACTAGAGATATATTGATATATGTCAATATATTTTTGACATGTTCCTCCTAACCTCTATACTGATTGAGTTTCTAATGACATGATATGGGACTATTATGGGCGTGGCACCTTGTCTCTCTTTGGTTGAGAATTCTTCGCTTAAAATAATCTTATGTTGCACAACTACCCCAACCATTTAGATGTTTTGATAAATTATATACATCATTTTTTTCTTTTGATTAATAAAACAATATATTCGATTGGGGAATTAAACCCATCGTAATAAGTTCAAAAGCCGCCTGCGCTAGGCACTCTGCTACGACACACTAATTATCAGAAAAATTCAGAACTTATATTTAATTTTTAGCTGTGTTGTTGCGCACATGAGATATCTACTGATAACTACTGTGGTAGTTATTATTTATCATTAAATCACACTATACACCATTTATCCAGTAAAAATTAGTTTGGTTTGTAACAACAAATACAACTCGACGATGATAGAATACATGCTTCAATATCCCAAAATCATCTTACCATTAATCCATCTAAAACAAAAGTAATGATCTTAGGTTCATCTTCAATGATTTTATACGTAAATAAAGCAATCCTTTTTTATTTAAATTTGTGTTTATCTAAGTCTGTATAATTTTCCTAATAACACTGAAGAAAGTACGAAAATGATTTTTTATTGGTCATAACTGTGCCATTTTTCATCGAAAAATAAAATTTTTTTTTAATTAGTTTAGAAAGTGATAAATTTTTATAATCCAAGATAAAAAATATGGGTTTTAAGAGCAATTTTATATTTTTCCGTGTACACGTTAAAAGTTTATAGTATTAGTATTATACAAGTTTATAGTATCAAAGAAGCAAAAATTTTGATCAAAAAAATTTTTTTGGTTAAAGGTTGTTTACATTAAGTATACCCATTTTTTCATGACATTCTTAAAGAGAAGATGTTAAGCTTCAATTTGGTGAAAAAGAATTATTTTTAATGAAAATTACGGAAGATAGGATGGGCTGAACAATGGTAAAATTTCGACCGAATTAAGGCAGTTCGTTTTATTTAGACCAGTGTATATTACATTATTATATGTACATTGATTTTATTATTATATTACATTGAACATAAAAATATCTGACTTGATGCTTAGTTTTACGGTTTTGACGTAAATGGAATAGTTACAAAAATGAAAGGTAAAACTATTAAATATTAAAAAATAATAAAAAGAAAAATTGCACAAATAATATGCAGTAAAATATTGTTTTAAGAATTCACGCTAACTAATGTTTTATTTATGAATAGCGATGATTATAAAGTATGTTAATTTTGTTTAGTAATAAAAATATTTAATATAAAATAAAATAAATTTTACCAAATTAATAAAGTAGAGACCATATCATTTTATTATTTAATATGGTTTTGGAGGAAAAAGCGACACAAATATAAAAAAATTGAATTAAGATGAACGAATTTTCATTACGTACTGAAAATTTGACAATTTTTAATATTGTAGTTTATTACTAACAATAATTGGAATTTCATGAAAAAGTTATAATTTTATTAATTGAGAATATTGTAACATATGCACTGTAAATTCATATTCAATGACAATTTCAAAATTTATTTTAAATAGGATGTTCCTGTAATCAGATATAGATGGTTCGTCACTCATTCTTGACTCAAATTGCAGTGGTGCAAGTTATTTTAAGTGAATTGCAGGTTTACTATGAACATACGGTTCAGTTCTTTGCAATTATCTTTTGCTTCGTTTGTTTTCATCATTTTTTAAAAAATTGTGTTGTTTTTCATTAAACGTTACCTCTTTCTGCAGTGCTTTCAGATTTCTGCGGCTATTTGTCAAGAAGTCTCAAGGGGATCTTCCAACGCCTGCGTAGAACCTGAAAGTCCTATCCATCAAAAATTGCTGAACAACCCACTTTGAAGTATTCATTCCGTTTTTCTGGACGCGAATTGCCTTCAACAGGCTATTCGTGTCCTTGGTTCCTCACGAAAGAGGAATTCCCACTTTGTGAATCCTGGGTAAGTTCTTGAGCTTCACGACTTCCAGACACTACTCACCCCCTCCCCAGGACTCACAACGACTTCCTCCGCTACTCTCCCCAGCCACAGCTTCGTGCCCTCATCTACGCTCATAAAAATCATGGCTTCCTTCCTAGGGAAGGAATTGCTTAATCTAGGTACGAAGTCTTCGTCTTTCGTACCCAGGACTGTTCCTATGATCCCATCCCTAATCACACCTTGACACGCAGCTCACCGCACCGGTATTCGCTATACGTTAGCGTGACTTTCGACAAGTCAGCCGCCACCCAGGCATACAACCCGCTCTTCTCGTTGCAGGTGGTGTCTCTCCCTCTCTGCAATGTTTGTTGGCGGTTTCGTCACTTAAGTCTTGTGAAGCCACCTCTTACACGTCTCTTACAGGCCTCCGGCAATGGCATCCGAAGATGTTGGGTTCATATTCACTTCCTTCTTCTGTTTTTTCTCCTTGTCAAAAACAAGGAGTGTTTCTTTACGCTCAAGTGCTTGATGTTTTAGGAGCTTTCTCCTTTGAGCTCCCGAAAACCGTGGATGAGGCTGATCTTTCTTTTCCTCACTGGTGTCCATCTTTACCTGTACGGTACTTGGCTCCGATATCACTTTTTGTGTTTCTTGTGATGCGGCGTTAGGTGATAATTCCATCCACATCCGGCAAAAACCGTTTTATGCCTTTAATTTTATTGTCTTGCTGTTGCTGTAGTGAATATATATGGCTTTTCAACGACATCTTAACACTATCAAAGTTTCCATAACATATTTCTTATATGATGTAATATTAGTATATATTAGTAATAATATTTTCGTGTTCATGTTAAACGTTTGAATAAATTTCAGTTTGAATGTGATCCTAAAATTAACGATTTAGAACCAATTTTATTTTTGAATTATTTAAACATGTGAATGAAAATCAGTGTGATTTCAATTCATTTTGACTAGCTATTTTGATTAAGATCACTTTTAATGAAATTCCTAAATTAATTAGATAGTAAACTACAAGTGAACGGAATATTTTACAACTATGAAATACATATATATATAGTTAGTGTCTTACTTTGTTATTTAGATGAAGTACTGCCGTATTTTTGGCTCTTAATTAAGAGAAATTAAAAGCTCCCCATTTTTTTGATTATGTATTATTTAGCTTTAATATTTTGGAAAATACATGTTTGCATTATAGTACTTTTGTGACCAATTGTTTTATCTTTTTTTCTCTTCATGAACCACGTGATTCAAAGTTTGTTTAAATGTATCCATAGTATTGCAAATAACATGCGATTTAATTAATTGTTCATTATATTATTCTTCATTATGTTGTAAAAACATATCTCATCTTGTAATGCAAAGCCCTTAATGCTCAACATTACATCATTTCATAAATATAAAGTTTTCCTGATTTGCCAATTATTTTCATTTGATAACAATTAATTTTAACTTAAATCAAACAGTTTTTACATTCTTACATAGAATCAGACAACAGTTTTATTCTATCAAACTTATGCTCTTTTTAATAAGCACATTATATTCATCTCAATCTTTAGGAGTGCTTGCAACAAATATTATAACATGTTATATATATAACATTCATTATTAATAACATTTATATAACATTATATTATATTATAACATTCCAATAGCTTCTTTTTAACTATTGATATCAACATTTAACATTAACATTTTGTATAAACTTTTAGATTAAATTATTATTTTTGACGATAGTAATAATTGAAGTTTCGTTACTTATCATTATCCAAAAAAAAACTTACACTGAATCTTTCTATTTATACTAAATAAGTTTTATATTTACAACTTGTAAGAATAAGTTTTTACTTAATTCAAAAAACAAAGTATATTTCGTTCTTATGAGTATTGTAAAATAAAGAATCAAATAAAAATATAACCAACTTCAATTTTGTTGTGAACTGAGATTTAGCCGTGTTTATTGAAATATAATTTTTATTTAATTTCAGAAAATTGTTATTTTTATTTCAAATTTTTGAATCAATAATTCAAATATATCTGTATTTGAAGATGAACTTATTTTATCAAATTCAAAGTATTAATAGTTTTGTACTTACTTTAAGGACAGGTGAATTATTTATCTAAAAAATAAATTTTCAAGTTTTTTATGAACAATATTGAAGGTAAAGAGGTCAAAATTCAAGCTATAAGCTAGGTGCCTTATCACATTAATGTATATATAAAGTATTGAAAGATTTTATAGATTATAAAACATAAACGTAAGATATTTGAATAAATATTCAGTTATAAATACTTAAACGCTTTTCGTTTTGTCCAAATATTCCTACTAATAAAGAACATCACTAAACATTTATTTATGATTTTTGCAATAATGATTAATATATTGACTTCAAAGAAAAGTATATATTAATTTATTTAATACATCATTTTTAATCAGTATTGAATTTATGATGATTGCTGCTATTTAACTTTCAATAATAAACTGCAAGGGATTTATTTTTTTCATACGTACTGAATTTAAAAATTTGTTTTACCTGATTTGTTTAACGCATTTTACATCGTTGTTTTGTTTTTTAATATTCATCGAAGTATTTTTTGCAGCAAAAATTCGAAATAGTTAATCAATTAGAACATTGAATTTATTAATCACAACATTTAGTTTTTTTCAATTTCATTTTATAAATTTTTATCTTACTCCATTCATTTACAAGTCATTATAAACTTAATTTTTATTCAATTATACTTTATTTAAAACATACAAAGCTTTATTTTTACTGATTTCAAAATCTATTTGTTGATATCAACAAACCAGACTCTTCATTCTTGCTGATTTGTCATTCTTGAAGAAAGGGTGAAAATTTTTTAACTGAGTTTATTTTCGATTTTAATTTTATACCTCTGTCATACTTACTCTATGAGGTAAAGGGAAAAGAAAAGTTTATTCAGTGAGGTAATTTAAATCGAATCTCTCGCGATATTTAGAGTCGCTAATTACTCTTAGCTTTATTCAAGAACAACGAGGTGGACGTTGTAGTTTACTGTTTTCATTATCAGGGTTCTTGTTAAAGGTCAGTCTCATGGCCTCTCACCATCGGGGTGCATATTGAATGTTAGTTTCCCTTTGCTGTCCCCTTTACAACAAAGATTGAAATGCAAAGACACTTGTGCTGTGTTGTGTTTGACCTTATCACGTTTTTTCTTGTTTGAATAGATATCTCTCTATTCCTTGTTAAAGTCTTAACAAAAAGTAAGCTTTATCAGTAACATACTGAAACACTATGTATCCTTCCTTCAAGTTCTCCAATATTGTTAGGTTTGGATTTGCAGACTTTACTTTTTAAATATACATATTAAACGTGACATTAAGTCATTTTGACACTAAATCTATAATTTCTTTTCTACTTATCAACCTTGAATGGAATTTTTTCGAACAATTTATAAAATCTTATAACAAAATGTAATGGGACATTATTACATTAAAAATAATAATCTCGAAAACACTTCTTTCCTTCCATTTTTCATAACAAACATGAAAAAAGAGGTTAAAACTTACATGGAATTTCTTTCATGATGTCAGAAAAGTATAAAATATTTTAGTTCTGAATATCAAAATAAATTTTGAAGAAATTAGATTTTCAGTAAAGAGCTTTATTAAATGTTTTACTGCTAGGGGAGAAAATTAACAATTGGTTATACGTGAGTTTGCTGGATGAGACGAAGTAGAGTCTTGTGAAATTACGAAATGATGGATTGTTAAATTTAAAATCCCTGCTGATAATTTTTCTAAAACACATTAAATAATTGAATAATTAAATTAAAAATAAATAAATATTTTAAATTATTCAGAAACTAGCAAAACTAAAAGTGTTTTATCCTTTAAATCGCCATCACAGTGTAACTAAGACAGCCGACACAGAAACTTCTTTTACCATTTTGTACGTTTCTTTGATTTAATGATTTTTCTGCCTATTAAAGTATTAGCTGCAAGCGAAATACTGTTCATGACACTCGTTATAAAACGTATTGTTCGCAGTACGGGAGTTTCTTATATAGGTGAATATATAGTTCCACCAGAAAGTTTGAAAATTCAGTGACTTCTCTCGAAAATAATAAATTTTTTTATCAAAATAATTTACGAAGTACTGCGTGGAATTATTTAAAAAAATAAACTATTCGGGATCCGAGACGCCAGACACCGGATCTTTATTTTATTACATATTTTTTCATTTTTTTGCTTAATAAAATTGTTTTTTTTTTTTCATTTACAATTAAGGTTTACGCTTAATCATTGTGCGATTCCCCACTTTTCCGCTCCTCTATTCGGTCCCCGCACTGCAATATGACAGGCTGCTCGCGCGAGCGGCGCACTGGCATTGCTAAATTTCGAGCACTTGCCTGTAGTCGCTGTAAAAGTGCCAATTTTGGCTTCCGCCGTGCCGGAGGCTCATTTTCTCGCTGTCCTGAAAGTGACAGCTGTTCACACATGGTGAACATTCATGGCTACCTGAGTCATTTTTGAGCTTTCTGTAGCTCTTTTCTTTTTCTGGGTAACTGTGGGTAGGCATTTCAGGGCCTTTTCAACCCACCTTTTCCTTTACATTTGTGATTACCTTTTGCTTTCATATCCTTCAAGTTGACATTCAATGTTGACAAGACTATATCGTATTTGATAAAAAAAATGAAAACTCGCCATTCTAAAGAACTAACGTTTGTTACAGTTATTTTATGTCAAATTTTTTATTTAATTATTAATTTTAAATTATAAATAAAGTGGTCAGTAGTAATGGAACATTATTTCATATACGTATCACAAAATTATATACGTCAATTTTTTATTTTATATTTGTATAGTTTTATATAACTTTTACCATTCATGTTTATTAAAGGTTGATTGAATAAAATGAAAAAAGCTAGAAAGTCATCTTTCTTTATGTTTGAATTAAATATTTCATATTAGCAATTTTTTATCTTTAGTTTGGGTTAAATCCACTATAATTTGGGATTTGCAACTATTTTCTGTCGTCGAAAATGAGGGTTTCAAACAGTTTATCAAGAATTGTTAAGCCTCGTATAAATTGCTTTTAAGAAACACAATCATCAGCAGAGTTTCTGTCTTATTCTACTAGCAAAGCGAAAATAACAAATAAAATGGTAGCTGAGTTCGTTAAGAAACTTAAATTTTTGATTCAGCTCTTTGAATACATCTTACACTCATTAGAAGCACGATCTGATTTGGTAAAAGAAAATAAAGTTATGCTAATAAGTACAATTATCGATCCACGTTTTGAAAATCGATTTATAATAGTGTATTAAGAATCAGCACGTAAAACATAACAATATCTTTCTTGTTTACTTAAGTCACTTTTGCCAACGAAAAAAATGCAGCTACAAGAGTACCTAATAATGATATTTATTGGGTGAATTGAAGGCCATTCAAAAGATTTACCTAGAACAACAAGAGAAGAGATAATTTATTGGTTAAACGAACCTACACAACTGAGGCATTCAGATTCTTTAGAGTACTGGAAATTAAATAAACATAAATATAATATACCATTATGTAATTGTGATCTATTTGCAAACTAAATCAAGAGACACGGTAGTGTCTCTGGCCAAGTATAAGAAAAACAAATGTTTTTGTACTGCCAGGACTACTGTGACTCTTTTCAGATACGAACAAGTACTGGTTTTTCGACGTTAAAAAGTGCAATAAAATATAGAAAAAAAGAAAATATTTCTCCGATTTGTTTATTGCCGTCATGGCATACATCAGATTTGACAAGAAAATCTAGAAATTTTAGTTTATATTCGCTGAAATATACTTCCTTGAACATCAATAAAAATCATACATTTGGCGTATGTCGTCTTCTTCATCTTCTCCATCAGCCACATTTTCAGAACATTTAGAAAATGAACATCAAATATTGTTTCCCCGTGATACAAAAAATCGTAAGGGGTCGTTTCATGCGGCATACTCAATAGCTCCACTTATTAAATTAAAACCCACCCACCCCCTTCAAGTGGTGGGTTGAGTGGGTGGGAGCATATACGAATCTCTTTAATATATCGATAAAACATACAAAAACTCGATATTTAAGAAAATTATGTGTGTGAAATATTTTTTGAATTTTTCATAAATCACACTCTTCCTCCCCTAAAATATTATATATTGTGAACAATTATACAAAGTCATTAATGATATTGCTTGAGTTCTTAATATGATCAGTCAAATTTGTGTGGTTCGTAGCTACAATATATGAGTGAAATGGTAGATTTGGCGCACATTGCAGATGGCGCTACATTTCACAAAAATTATATTAGTATGTTCTGAATCCAAACAGCCGTACTTATGTAGTTTCTTATTAGGAAATATATAAGTAATAAGACAATTTAGGTAAAAAGTAGATGGCGCTGCAATCGGGTATTTTTGTAAAACTAATGTTTATTGGATGCTTGATATGAACAATCATAATTGTATGGTTTATATTCAAAACATGTAAGTGAAAAGACAGAATTCATGCAAATTGTAGATGACGCTGCAGTCGCATATTTGTATAAAATAAATAAAGTGTTACAAATACCTAATAAGAATAGTCGCATTTTCGTGTTTTTCCATTATGAAATACAAAATAGATATGAAAGAAGAAATTTGAAATTCTTTGAAGGTAGCGTAGCATTAGATAATTATACTAAAATTTTGAAAATTCAGTACTCAATTTTATCAAGAATATTTCAGAATATTTCAAAAAAAAATAACGAATATAACTCAGAAAAATCAGAAACTGAAAAGCTTAGGCCAAGTACAAGAAAATGTAATATATTTAACATAGAAATATGTAACTTATTTTAGAACTGTAAAATAAATGTCCCATAAATCCCTTATAATCTTATTCCAAAGAAACGTAAATTGTATATAAGTGCATTGTATTAATGGAAAAAAATTTAAATTAACAATTTTTTTCAATTAAGGTAATGATATTAACTTATAAGGTCAAGTACATGTAACTTCTATGAATGTTACTTATTATATAGAAATAATTTTATTAAACTTATACACGAACGAGATCTACAGAATTGCCAAATTACGTACCGTGAAAGTATGTGATGAAACGTTTCAATGAGAAATCAAACACTCCCTTATGGTGTCTAATTCTGCTACTTGGCGCTGTGCCGTACAAGAAATACCTCAATCGCATTCAAATACTTACATTTTTGTGTAATTAAGTACACCTTATTTATTTATTGATCTTAGTGTAATAATTTAAGTGATACGAAATTAAAATTTGTAATTAAATATACAAAAATTAACCATATATAGAAAATTAAATAAAAATGTATCTCCTGCATTCTGTTATATACTGTTGATAATTTTCTAATAGGAAGAAACTACAATTTTTCTAAGAATCCTTAGAACACAACTGTATAAACAAAAATAGTATGAAAATAATACTTTTTACTTAAAATCGTTAATAAATAACTTGAAAATTATTATAATAGTAACAAATTTTCATCTTGTACGCATTTCTCTTCAGCCTTATCACTTAAAATTCTGCATTTCATCAAATTAAATTAAAAATCTAAAAATACATAAAATATACACGTCGATGATTTTCAGTGCAACCTTTAACTATTTTTGAATTTGTCCATCAGCCATATTGTCTGATCAAGCTCATGTAAAAATAATAAAAATTGACATTTTTTAAACAGTACATCATACTAATAAAAAATAAAAAGTGCAACAAATGTAGGAAGTATACGAGTATAAAGAACGTATATATCAAGAGAAAAGGAAAGTATATATCAAATAAATAAAAAAAATTTTTTTATTAAAACCTGAATCGGCAAGTGTGGGCATTAAAACTTGAAAAAAAACTTTCAGCTTAATCTAAAAAAAGAATTGAGCGACTACCTCAGGCATTTTTGCTATTTTATTTCTGTCTATTCATTAACAGTTGCATTAAATTATTTGATAATTTAGGAAGAATCTATTCCTGTGAAAATCTTTTCGAAGTTACTTTCAATATTTCTCTTCAATCTCACAATACTATTCTTTCTTGGTTAAATTGTTTTCTCGAGTTTAGTCGTAGAATTAAATTAGTATTTTAATATTATTATACCGAAATAAAAAATTTTGTAAAAAAGTCGATTATTTGACATTTTTCATTAAAATTAACCACATACAAAAGCTTTCTCAGACGCTATGTATTATATAAATATTTATATTCTACTTATTGCTTAAAGAAATAATATTCTTATTGTATTATATGCCGTGTTTGTCGTATTATATGTATGTGTTTTATTAATTGCTAACAGCTATTGTGAATCTATAAATACGATTTTCTAATTAGAATAGGTAACTATTATCTTTGATGTTGAACTAATTTAAGTATTTTTCTATTATTATTACTATTTTTGTTAGAACTTAGATTATCTGGTGTTCATGGGCTCGTATTCCCGCTGCAATCAATAGTGATTGTAAAATAATTCTATATCATCCTCAACAATGTTATATATAATTAGTGACCAAAAACACGATTTTTTTTGTATTGAGCTAGTTGTAAATTTAATTTAAAGAACGCGGGTAAGAATACTGAAACATGACGTTGTACGTCATATAACGTTGTGTATATTTTACACCAATTTAATATATAGGTTTCATTGAAGCGACTTCTGACAAATTTTCAAGTATAGGTTAGTTTTATACTTGTTTTTATTTTTTAATTTCATCGTTTTTATTCAGGTTACTTGCAGGCAATGTATTTATAAATATTTTGAATCAAAGTAATAAAAAACACCGTTAAAAGTGCACTAAAACAATCACAGGACATCTCTGGACAGATTATGTCACATGCCACAGCTTCTCATTCACGAACAGTTGCAGTTCAGTTGCCGCGCATTGATCATTAAACGGTGTTTTTGTCAGTTGCGCGAAGTTGCTTTATCTTTTCTGCTTCACTTGCAAACCAGAAATGATTTAATTATCACGCAAGACTTCTCAACGAATTTGCATGATTCTCATGTCCTTATGATGGTATTTATTTTGCTTTTATTATTATATTAAGCTTCTATTTGAATTTTTTCTCGTCTCTTTATGTATATCGTATCTGATATTTTTTTTTTCAGTTTATATTTCAAGTGAAGATAAACCGTATTTGATTTTCCTAACTAACGAGAACTTGCGTGTTTCTAGTTTATACGATAGGTAGCTTGTGAATTGGATGTTCGACAGTATATTAAATTTGTATATGTAATTTTACACGCTACATGGTGTACATTAAAAGTAAATGATTACTGCTCGGTTCCTCTCATATAATTATTACTGACAGTAAAATCAAAAGATTTTTCCTTAACAGCTTTCACACAAATACAAGAATTGTGGACTAAACCTATGGAATCATTAAAGGCTGATTTTCATAGTTCACGCGAAGTTTAAAGCAACTATAGATAAACCATATTTGCACAAATTATGGTAGGTAGTAGTAGAAAGTAGCAGGTTAATAAAGACAAATTATTTAACTATAACGTTTTATTATAAAATGTTTCGTATTTTTTTCGTTTTATGAATACTTTCGCCTATGAAAAACTGTTACAAATTAAATTATTTAATTATTACACAGAAATTGAATTATTTTTTATAAAAAAAATCGAATTTCAACAAATTACCAGATTTGAAATTAGTTTTCTCTTAAAATTAAAGAAACCTTTTTTGTCGTGTTCTGAGCTGAAAATCGTTTAGATTTAAAACAATTTTATATAACCTTCATAAGATTTTTGTAAGTGTATTAAGCATTAGTTAATTTATGATTTCTGATTTATTTCAATAGAAGGTAAAAGAAGACATTTTCCTATGCAACTCTGAAATGATGCCCCCAACTAGTGCAAATGAATGAGGACTAAGTATTTTACCTTTTAATACTTCGAAATCTTTATGGGAGCAGTAAGACCGGGGTTTGTCTTAGCTACAATGTTTGTTTTATTGTAAAAACTTCCCAGGATGTTTTGCACTTTTGAACTGAGATCAATTTACTGTAATTTAATTCATAAACATTTTGGTCATTTGAGTCGAAAGCGGTGTTAAAATCGACAATAAAGAATACGAAGTACAAATGTAGTCTGGTCAGTAATGATTTCTTCTATACCCTGCCTGGGACTTGAAATGAAAACTATTTTGTGTGTAGAAGATAGTAATTTAACTGATGAAAATCTGTAGACAAATTTTCGTGATTCAGTTTATCTTGTGGAATACATATTTTTTCAGTCTGAATCGCGTATTCAATTTTATTTATATTTTTATTTTTAAAATATCATTGATATTAAAATGTTATGTTAATGCCTGCGATTGACGTTCAAATACTATAACAAACTATGTCGGTAAATTCATGTTTACTTCTTTCTTCGTTATACTTTCGCAATATTATCATTTTGTTAATTGATTTTAGATAGTGAAAACAGACATATCACCGACTCTGAACTTTGGTTCTTCTACAGGCGCTTCCGACAAAGAATCAATAAATTGTATATAATTGCTGTTAATATATTTTAGTTTTATATAGAATTCAACTAAGACCACTTACCATATAATAATATACCGCAAATTGGAAACGGCATATGGATCGTTTTATCATTTAGTTTTTGGTAGTATAACACGAATCTTTTATCGCCGTTTTTCTTGATGACCAATAACACGGAGCTTGCGTAAGAAAAGTACGTCTCGCCTTTAATGCCAACTGACTTGTAATCCTGTACAATTTCACGAATTTGTTCAAGTACCGTTTATGTCGTCTCATATGGCCATAAATAACAATGTACTGCCATCGCATTTACTTTCATATCCATGTCCTTATCGTCAGTTATAACTAAATCATAGATCGTGTAGCAATACCGCATTGGAATATGTAGAAAGTTTTAAGCAATTTATTTTTTTTTCGCTTAATACTTGTATGTGATTGCATTGCCTATGATGACGTCTGCCAGATTAATAAGTTCAATGGGTTGAGCAATTCAGCACGTGAATGTTGGCTGTCGTTGATGGCACGGTGTCGTTCAATTGGTCGAGCAATAGTTTGTGCAGTTAGGGAAGCAACGTTTTGTTAACTCTAAAGTAGTGTACAGTCAAAAGGCCAATAAAGGACTTCCGGAGAACCACATTACTGAATTGAGCATCGCCAAATATGTTCACGCTACCTATTTCTATGACGTCCACGGTTAAACAAGGTTTGACGTAACCATATGATCGAGACCCACTTTCGCTACCGCCGAAACCAATCAGGGTAATCTCTTCGCGAATCAACTGAAGTTTTTAATTCAGAACCACTGAGGCTTCGAAATTTTCGGCGAAGCTCACGATATGTATTTTTTTCCAGGCACAGGTGGTTCTTTTTATTCCTTAACTTAATGTCCTTCCTTCTTGTAATTGTTACATCTCCCTGCCCTCTCCTTTCTGGTGTGCAATAGCAGGGTTCCCGCATGATTTACTGTACGGTATTGTTAAAAGAAGCAACACAACATGCCCTATTGCAATCCACTCATAAATAAGCAGATCGTGTAGAAGCTGGTCTTCGTCCATCTAATATTGGGATCAAATAAGCATCATTAAAAAAAAATTGTTTAAAATATTTTTCAACTAAAGAAAATGATGGAAAGGATTTTTTGTGCCGTAAAGAATCATATTATCTCGAAACCAGAGTTCAGTCAAGCACTTTTAAGAAAATATTGATAACCAATAATTATATAATACACTCGTATATAAAAATTTACAGCAATACAATTCAACACTATGTGACATATTATTTTGAAAGGAATTAAAAAAAATCATTTCCAACTATTTATTTCGTTCAACAAGTAATATGCAAACAATTGAAAATCGAATAATAAATTCTAGATGGGATGAAATTGCCATGGAATCAGTACTATGTGCATAAAAGGAGAGTTTGTGAAGCTCTCAGGGCGTGACTCAAAAGACCGCCAGGAATCAACCAGAAGGTGATCCTGTGCACGGAGAATTCAACGATACACAAGAAGTCTGCATACTAAACTCGAAGAAACAGCTATAAGTGAAATAACTTTTTTTTTGTCACACGTGCACTAAAACAGCGCCATTTTGACCCTCGTTTGAGGGCTAAACAGAGCTAATTTGAGACCAGTTTGACGTCAAGGCCTCTGATTAGTTATATCAGAGGGCAAAAATATTGTTGCCCGCTTGAACTGCAATACGTAAATGCTTGCTTGCGCAGGACTGTGTGAAGAGCACGAGTCGTAAACGCAGCCAACTTCACGATATCGACTCGTTCGTTTTGGCGGCAGCGCAACGTTACATTTTAGTGTTTCGGTTTTCGCAAAAAAAAAAAACAGAGAAGATGATGAGTGAAGACGATTGTTTCTTTGGCGTGGTGAGTGACGACAACGGCCCAATTGATTTTGAAGCCATTGCCAACGAAATCGAAATTGATTTGCTGCCAAAAAAAAGCAAAGCTTTTTCTCAAAAAGCATACTTAACCTATACGGAATGGCGATCCAAGTGAGGAGGTGAAAAAACGGAGGAAAATGTTTTGATGGTTTACTTCGACAAACATCTAATAGGCAAATTGCAGTACAAACCAACGACGCTTTGGAACACTTATTCGAAATTGAAAACAATGATCCAGTTGCACGAATCGATCGACATCAAGCCGTATTCAAAGTTACAAAGTTTGTTGCGATCCGTCTCTAAAGGATATGAATCGACCAAAGCTGAAGTTTTTACTCCGGAAGAAATGGCTAAATTTTTACAAACAGAACCAAACGAAATTCATTTGGGGGCAAAAGTAAGTGAAAAAAATTGTTGAAATTACAGTTCTTAATATGTGTGTGTGTGTTAAATGTAATTATAGAAACGTTTTTCAAATCTTCGACTTTGTTTAACCAATTGATAAAACAAAAATTGATTAGAAAGTTTTTGTTGTAAAATTGTAAAAAAATAAAATGATTTATGCAAGTTATAATTTAGGTTATATGGCGGCAACAGCAATGAGTTTATTATTAAAATGTTTTTAAAAAAATTGAGGTAAAATGGAAATAAATAAAAATGAATATAAAATCGTTTTTTGAAATTTAATTCAAAAGAAAATGAAAATCGATAAAAGGAAAAATTCAAATTTTCCATGATTAATTTTGTTTGTTTGTTTGTTTGTAATGTATTTACAAATATTTATTTCTTTTTAAAAGTATCATCATCTTTTTCGGGGGGCTCCGCCCCCAAGCTGAGCAAGTTCATTATATTATAAATTTGTTTCATTTTGCTTCATTCTTTTTTATTTTATTTTGTGTGCTTTTTGTTCATTTTGTTCATCATCTCTTTTTCTTTTTATTGTTTTTTATTATTCAATGATTTCCTCTGTTGTTTTCTTTCGCCTTTAATCTCGAGTTAAGCCTACTCGCAAAGATTCATCTGGTTTTCGAGTTTAGCTGGCGGAGGCGGAAATAATAATAGATCAAAAGTAAAGCTATCTCAAGTTTCGAGTAGGATGAACGGTGGTTCAGTCAAGATTAGAAATATAGTTGGATTTACTTGAAAAAACAATTTATTTATTATTTATTTATCAAAAATTAAGAATATAATTTTGATATAAATTAAGTAATTGATAGAATAATGAATGAGATTAGGATGGATTTATCGGCAACTTGAAATACAAATATTAATTAAATAGTTATATACAGGGTGTCCCAAAAGTCTCGAAACGGTCAAATATCTTGAAAAAGTAACGTCATATCGGGAAAGCAAAAAACACTGAGAAAAACTACTAAGTCCACGTCGTTGTTCCTTGGTAACACCAAAAGTAGTTATTATCTTTGAATAACTCGGAAGTTTGAAGGCTTTCAAAAACTTTTCGTAAAATGAATACTTTTTTCTTTCTGTTCCATACTTCGCTCCATCAGCACCCTCCACCCTAAGGTGAAAGGGAGAGGATTCAAATTTGGCGGCATGATGTAGCTTTTGAAAAAATATTTGACACGTGTATTTTTCTCTTTGCAATAATGATAAATTCGGATTGTGTTGCGATTCGGAAATTTTTTAGCAAAAATTATAATTTTTAAAATTTGAACCTTTTTGGGAAAATTTCCAAAAACGTTGTAGACAAAAGTTATGTATTTTAATACAAAGAATGCGAATTTGCAATGAAAAAAGAGATTGAGTTTGGTGTCATTAAATAGATTTTTGAAAATTATTAGACACGTGTTTTTTGTGTCCCCGATTCGACGTTACTTTTTCATGATATTCGACCGTAAATGCAGACATAGTAATGCCCATTACTAGTTTATCCCTCTTAAATCATTCTATCTATCATTTTTGTAGTAATCTTAGGTACGACACTTAGTTCAGACTTCAATTTTACTGGCGTTGATAATTAATACATATTTACACAACTTTTTTAATAATTAAATTGTGGATAGAGCTCATGTGGCTTGGGACGGCAGCCGAAAAGTGAACTAACTTTTCCCAAATTGAACCCTGTATTTGAGGGAAAATTGCAACACAACCTGAAGTGTGGGCTCGTTTTTGGTGGAATATTTTTCATGAGTTTTGACAAGGATTCACATTTTTTTCTTTTTAAAATTCTTTAATGGGTTCATAAAGATTAGCTAACTGACAAAGTAGGTTACTGATGAAATCCCGACTCTGATTTGTAATTATTGACTAGGGAGTACTAAAAATGCAGATCAGTTTATTGACAAAAGCTTCGGCTGTAGTAGAAACAGAAGCATGAGGTATCGGCACGGCAACGCAATACTTAATTAAGAGGACCTTGATCGTGAGAATGTATTTATTTTCATTGGTTGTAGCTAAAAATAGTCCGACAAAATGCAGCCCACATTTTTCGAAGTTTGTACCTCGGGTGTAAGTAATGATAATGAATTGCTCGGTTGATTTCTTGAACTTAGACTGGTACCACTATTGAACATAATTTTAAATATCATCTTTCATTTATTCCAAGGCTAATAAATATTAATTGTTACAGTTTTCCTGTACATTAATTTCCATGCCATAACGCATAACTCGTGATTGTGAAAATCGTTAAATCCATGGTAGTAATTCATGCAATTAGCTAATGCGTATTAGAAAGTAAAAGCGGATATAAGACTAAATATTTGGTACAATTAGGTGGCAGTCTCGTTGCGGCTCTGGGCTGTAGTGCATCGGAAGATAAAGTTTTTTTTTATCTTTAGTTTTTTTATTCAATTATTGTAGTAATAAAGTTACTGATATATGTGTTACTACTTACTATAACGCACGTATCATAGAACACAACAACATATAACTGAAAAAGTAGCTAATACTTTTTCGAATCTAAAAATTCAAAATTCATACCAGCTAATTTTGTAGAAAAATGA
>JABFQD010001676.1:0-17472 GCA_022817045.1 Psix sp. ZL-2020 | reverse complement strand
TGCACACATACATATTACCTGGACGTTTATAATCTATGAAATAAAAGTATAAACAGTTTGTTTCGAAAATGAAATATTACAAACATCACAGTCTAACATCAAAAAATTATTATTCATATATTGAATTAATTTTTGACAAAGGATTATTAAAATGAAGACATTAACGATAAAATCACTTGATATTCATATCACTGTGAATCAAGAACAGCTTTCCAAGTTATATGAAACCGAAACATCTGTTCTGAACCGGGTGAAAATGCATATTTGATGAAAGCGCTTTGTCAAGGCTTTTAAAACGTCAAGTGTTTAAATGAGTAAGCCGATACGGCTCGAAGCCGCGACGGGATGTGTCATCGGTGCAAGTAGATCATCCCCACGCCATCAGATGTATGCGTATATATACAGTCGTACATAATTCGTGGTCGAAAGAGGGACGGCCGTAGGTCAGAGTCTTGATGTGGCGAGACCAAGTCGTGCACGGCTCGTTGGCGCTGTCACCGCGCGGTGCCATCTCACTCGCAGCAAAAGCAAACCAAGCATCCAGCCAGAATCATGCATGAAACACGCATGCACCCCCGCAACCGACAGAGACGGACGCACGCCACTTATTAACCGCGCTCGTTCCGTCGACAGTTATGACAGCCGTTTATTTGTTTTGCTCCTCCTATTCGTTGCCTGTACTCCGCCATATTTCGTGTGCAAATAAAAACGACTGGGCGTATTAATATATCATTTTTTATAAGACGCTGACGTGACGTGGAATTCACGTTACGTTGCGCCAAATTTTTCTTCTATTTCAAAATGTTCCAGGTGTTTCGACTAAAAAAGAAGATACATTTTATAATCTCCAATTCAATTTGTAAGAAACTTATGAAATGTAATTCGTATATTTGAAAAAATGCAATTTATTTTTCTTTCAAGTATTCAATTTCAAAATTGGTGAAAAACGAAAAAGCTAAATACATGTCAATGCGAATATGACTTATATCTTTAATTTGTTAAATATATATTTGTATGAATACATAATAATTAATAATTGATAAATATACGATATGATATAACTATAATCAAACAAAATCGGGAGCGATAAATGTGTTTTAATATATACGGTATATGTATTGATAAATTCGAGAAAATCAATCTGAGCGTATTTTAATTGATAAAATGACTTTTTTGAAGCCCTTAAATCATCTACAAGATTAAGGCCGAATATTTTATCTATACACGCTTGATGCGACCGCAAGAAACACATTAATCAGATGAATTGAATTTCGAAATTTGAGGACATTAAGTTTTGATTACGGAGTTAATTAGTGTGTTTGAGTTGACGAATTGTGCGCGAGAAGCAGAGAGAAAACGAAGAGGATAATTGCGGAGCGAGCAGAAGGAAGGCATCAAACAGCATTTGACGGGCCATGTTAAAGTGCGGAGGAAAGTGGCGCGGCGTCTTTGTGAGATGGAGCGAAAATGGCGCGGCCCGCCTAAAGTAGATGGATAATTAATGCTCGCGACTTAAGGCGACCCGTTTATCTTTGACCACCCCGACATCGCCGCGGCAGGTGCGTTCATGACGGATGACAAACTGGCGATCGAGAAAGGGTGGACGCAGGCCTCTCCAACTGTTCTTATTCTTTCATGTCTTTGGTTTTCTTAACTCGTTGATTCATGCATCCTAAAAACTTATTTATAATCTGTCATTTGTCACCTTAATTATTACCTTCGACCACTTACTGTTTGACGAATGTTATCATGAAATTTATTACCAATAATTTAATAAGACCATTACGGATACAAATTAATTACTTGCTTTTCAAATAATTTTATTTTACAGCGGAATCAAATTATAACAGGGAGGCTCAAAAGCTTGATTGATTGGAATATCGCATTTAATACTTAGTTAATGTACACGAAATGATTATCAACGAGAAGACAATTCGAGGTGCGATAAAGCGTTCTAAATGTAACGCGGGAGTAATAAACGTACGAGTGAAAGTGCACCCTAGGGGTGCTTGGCGTATAGCAGCTGCAGCCCGGCAAAGACAAATGCACGTCTCGTTGCGAAATTAATCGGACGCATTCTGCCGTCTCATACTGTGCTCATCTTCGCGAGAGCATTTCGCTTGGCGTGCACGCAAAAACTCGACACTTCCGAGTCGTTCGAGAATCGCGTGAAAAAAGTCCCGCTTGAGATTGCGAGTTCTGAAAATTGAGTGCTTCTTTGGTGACGATTCGTAGAAATCAGCAGAGATTGAGATAAATAGCTGTATTAAACGTGCAACTTCAATAACTGAACATTATTTTGTTATACCTTAATTTGAAAAATTATAAATAACATAGTATCATGATTTGTAATTACTGTGAATTACTTTGTGTTAATGTTAATTGCAAAAAAGATAAATTATGTTTTTGTTTTTTTGTCCTGGAGCGCAAATGTTTGGAAACATAAATTGGTATAGAGTAAAAAGAGATGACTAAGGTTTGGAGATTGGCTAATTTTCGTTAGGCGCCACTTGGGCCATGTCACTCGTCGGGATTTGATATCTGCGCGATTCATAAAGAGGCGAGATTTTTTGCACGGCACGGGATGTTTCTCGATAAGTATCGTGGCCGATAAATGGTGCGGCTTCGTCGAATCGCGCTCGTCGTTCCGTCACGTCGTCGCCTGGGTCCCGGAATGCGGCAGCTCCGACCCTTCTGGTTACGATATAATAACGAAAACATGCTCGCGCTGCGGATTCGCCGGCGTCCGTCGGGCCACGCGGCGCGCATAAATATTGGCTGCGCGGCGGCCGTGCCGCAAGGCCAATTTGAAGGCAGCTCCGTTAATGAGCTACCGCGGATGCCGCGCGTATTTTTTGTTCGTTGCAAGCGGTGCCCGTGTGGGCCAACAAACGATTCATTTGGACTTGATTGCCCTTCCGCTCGGGCCCGCTCGTTTTGACAAATTCGATATTTTGCTGGCGCTCCCCTTAATTGACGCAAAAAGGACATTTTTCCGCCGAGTTAATTATCGGGCCATTTATTTAGTCCATTTTTACGTGACGTTTTTCGCCTCGCGACAGATCCACCGTTTGACCTCGAATGTGTGAAACGACTTATTTACGTTTATCCTCTAGCTAGAATTCCCTCAACCGTGTATGAGTTGTCATTTCATTAACACGTGTCATGTTTTTTCGGCGTAAAAGATGTTTCAATTAATTTGTTTCATGCGACGATACATTTCATGATTATTGATAAGATTTTTATAGATAGTAAGCTAAACCATTATATATATGTTATAACAGAATCTATGTTTCGTTTTAACAACATATTCATTCTATCTGATTCAATGGGTTAGACTAATGGGTACTAATTCCTTTTGTTTGTACGTAAAGTGAACAAATTTACCAAGTCCAGATGCAACGCAGTTTTATTTTAGATAAAGTTGCAAAAAGACGACGCTAACGTATTAGGAATACCTTTTATAAACTTCTTTAGTCAGACTGAAAATTTTGTGAGAGACAAATCGATCTCGTTGTTTTCTCACGATCACATCTTTTGTACTTTAAGTTGCGTTAAAGTTTTGTAAACTTTCAGAACGATAAACGTGAACTTCTGAAGAACTGTTAACAAATTTTATTTGTCTTAGTGTAATTATCAGTTTGCTCCAGTTGCCGTACAATGTGATATTTACATTTTTTCAGTTTAAAATGCATACAAAAATTGATACAAAAAATAACATGTCAATGTTTAAATATGTAATATCTCAAGTAAGTTAAATCCATCCTGCTACTTAATTTAAATTTTATTATTTACCGTTAATAAAATGCATTTTAAACAGATTATTACATAAAAAACCAAAGGAATAGTTTTTAAACTCAATTTGGAAAAACAAATATTTGTCAGTTACGATAAGCATTGCCGAAGATACGATCATTAAAAAAAAACCAAAATTTCGACAACAAAAAAATATTTTTACGCTCAGTAATATAATTCTATAAAATTTTCTATGAAAATCTTTTACATATTACAAATAATGAAAATGCTTAAATATTTATACGTAAAAGATATAAGTAATTCTTAATTATTAAATTGAATTCAGGAAAACTAATCAATTTTGATTTTAAATAATTGAAATAACTGAAATTAAAATGTTTTACAAAGGGCATACAAATTTTAAGAATTGTCTTTTTAGACAATTCTTTAATCAGTAGTGAAAAATACAAGAATTAAGTTTTGGCAGAAATTTCATAGTCTTAAATGACTCCAGTTTGATAAAATTTTATCGAATATACTTTTTTTATAAAAAAAAAATTTATTGTGTGTGACAATTTATTATTACCACTTCAAATGAGTTATTTCAAAAATAAGGTAAAAATCTTTTATTTTTAATATTTTTGTAATCACTTGAATAAAAAGCAACAGTTTCAATGTGATATATTTTAATTCGCATTTTAGCTAACAACAATGAAAATTGGTAATATTTATTTTAAGATTCATCAACGAAATTATTTTAGCAAAACATCAGATCATAATCCTAATAGTTTAACGTTGATCTGTAACTACTAGTTAATCGCCATTCTATCCTCTAAAATACCAGTATAATGATATATATGACTTTTTTTTGGAAATGTGAACATAAAAGAACAAATTCGCATCTGCGTTAGTGTACCTGAGGGTCTATGTTTGTATACGCTATAACAGCCCTCATGTTTATGATAACAAGCGAGTCTATTCCGTTATTTCTTTACTCGTACCTACATCAACTTGCTAGCGTTCAAAATCTGTTTTCTCATGGCAATAACTTCAAAAAAGTCCAGTTTTTATTTTGTCAGCTAGAAATGTAAATTTTTGAACTTATCAGTTGCACTATATATATATAATTTTCACATATGTGAAAATTAATTGTGTTTCTCAAAACAAGGAAAATGCACTTTTTTCTAATATATTTTATTTTCGAATGATGGGAACTTACTCAAATTTCATCTGATTAAAAAGTTTTTATGATAAGATATTGATTTAAATCTTCATCGTCTAATCGTAAAATAAGTAAAAGTAAAAGATTTTTCTAAAATCTGATAGGTTTTTAGAAAAATTTAGAAAAAAACATTGTTACTTCAACTGACTAGCACCATGTGATACTAAGTTTAGCTTATTTTTGAAGAAATATTTTTAAAAAAGAGATACTGAATTTCCATTGTCTTCATAAAAAGAGGCAGATAGTATGGAATTTCGCACGGAGTGATATAACCTTTTAAAATATATTGAATTAAAATAATATTAAATTCTCAATGCTATAAAAGATAAAAAAAATCGTGTCAAATATTATATTTTCAACGTGAACTTGCTAAATAACTTTCGAAATAATTGTAATTGTTTTAAACGTGCAACTTTATTGAATATACTTTGACTGCTTTCAAATTAATTAAAATTTACATTATTCATATTTGAAGAAATATCAGTTTTTACAATCATTTTAAGTATTTTAAGGATTTTAGTAAATTTAATTTAACAAAGAGGGTTTTGAGTAATGATTCGAATTTTATAATTCAGCCTCTTTGTAAAGCTCTTTAGACTATAACGTGTATTTAAGTCTCTTTTTTTTGTTATTTGTGAAGACCTTTTTCACCATATACTCACTTATACGTGAATTTGATCAATGACGAAAATCTATTGTTTTAAAACAAGTATTAAAAATGTAGTAAATTATAATTTATCCATAAAACTTGACTTAAGAATTCTACACCACAATGAATAAAAGTTAAAACCAACAAATTTGAGAAGTCTGCAAGTGCCCAACGCTTTAAAATTTCGATATTCGAGATTATGAGACGTCTGGTAAATTTAAAAATTGTTTCAATAATATATGTCTGTATCATTAATGTTCTGTATTGAGAAATCAAACTATAGTCATAATTCATCTTTTAATATATAAGTATATCAAGTAAAATTAACCTAATATTTCATTTCTCAAAAAATTTTGATAGAATACAATGGTTTTGAAAAAGTAATCTTCAATCGATTGAAGGTTGTAAAACACGGAAAAAGCACATAGATTATAAGATAGAATATATTCTATACATAGAATAATATAACACGTTTCTATTGAACCGTAAATACTCGCACGCGGCATCGGATTGGATAGGCATAAGTTATTATTGTGGCATTCGAGAGGGTTAGCGATGTGATTTTTATTCGAAAGTCTCGTGTCGCTGATTTACGATCCCGGAGATGACGCGAGACCAGTTGGCTAGGTTTACGCGTGCGTACTCATGCGGAAGACTCGCGTTCGCGGATTCCTCCACATTATGTGCGGTTTAACGGTACCTAGCGGTCAGCGCCAGATATAAGCCTCTTGTAAATCTCTAAATCGAGCCTTAATCGCAACCCGACGAAAGATCTCGTCCAATCTAATTTTCTATCAACCAGTGCTGTATCGTGTGCACATACTTAAGAGTAATTAAATGCGTTGCTTATAACTGTTTAGCTATTGATTAAGTGTTCTTAAGAGCACGAGTTCTTAAAAATTTTTCAAATCTGCACTATTAATTAACTTCAATTCCTTTCGAACATTGCCTCAGAAGACTTTTTTGAACAATTTTTAAACGTTTTCAGATAGAAATCGTAAAATAAGTAACAATTCATTATGATTCTTATACAATATCATATAATTTTAATTTTTATTTGGTTTCATTAATATAATGTTAATTAGGTGTAAAAATCAATTTATATAGAAAGAACTTTTACTCGTCCAAAAAATGATTTCATTTACATTTTAATTTAAGAAACAGTAGGATTTCGGTTTGCATATAAGCTTGAGTGATTAAAAAAAAGTTGAAAAGTATTATTAACAACTCACGAACATCGATTGCAAATATTATATGATAAAATTATGCGCAAACAATCACCGACGATTCATCGAGTCGAAGCACCAAAAATAATGTAAGATTTAAGACACGAAAACACATGGTGTATTCTAAAATACTCGGTCTCATGAAAATTGCAAAAGATATTTAATTCAATGGCCGTAAAAATTTATCACTCAATCAATATACACGAAGCATTTTGTGGCTTCGAAATAAAAAGAGATCAAAATGGACAACATTGCGAATGAAATTAGCGTTAAATATGCATTTTGCTGGGTTTACATGGCGTACACGATAAAATAATATCGAAACAACGTAAGAAGGTGACTGCGCGAATGCATAAGGCGGCACAAAGTATGCAGATACTGACAAACGACGTATGTCGTCGCGCATGTAAATGCGCGAATCTAAATTGTGCAAGCGCTTGGGCCTTTGGGCGTTAATGCATATCGGGTTTGCGCTTGCAATTTGGCAGAAAATCGCGTGTGCCGCAAAACGAAGCCGCGCGCGCGGCAAAGAAACGACCAGAGCAACGAAAGGGAATGTTGTAATTGGCGGCAGAAGGCTCTACGAGTCCGATGTCCCCGATTGATATCGCTGCTTTTAACGATCGGCTTATACCGGCCGCACCCTGCGCCCCTTTTTTCAATATCCCCTCCCCATTATGGCAAAATATTCACGCACCCAGATATCAATTCATGCTATCATTTTAACATCTCTATTATCAAAATGTTAGGGCTGTATGCTTGAACAAAGACATTTTTTATTACCTCTTGCTCCTCGCGTTTCTTTTATATTCGATCAACATTTCATTATAATCGAAACTGAAGGGTTATAATTATATCATTTATTTTACGTTGATAAATGCGATAGTAAATATGCTTTTTAATTTTGAATGCTACTTTTATATTAAGTGATCACATTTTTATGCAACTGATATTTATTCAGGTCTTCATTTAATTTTTACCAAAAAGAACAGTATAACAAAAAAGTTATTTAATTTATTATGTAATAAATATTAAATTTGTCTACAGTTTATTATATGTAAGTTTTTAATTCATATTGGATCATATGTATAATTGCACAAATTTAAAACCGATTTCACCATAACTATAAGTAACGCATCATAAATCTATGTACTCTATAATAAAAATAATTTGACGAGGAAAAAGTTGATTGCCGAATTGTATTCAAAGTGGAATTGACATTGTACTACGTACGTCCCAGGCGATATTGCATCGTCGCTACTTATTCGAATGCAATTGCATTGTCATAGTCATGTGGAGATTGTTAGTTCTGCGCAGCTGCTGGTTATCACAGTGTAATAACCGCAGTCTGTAAAATGCATATTCCGAACGGTCGTACTCGCCCCATAATCACAATTTACGCGAAACATTTTCTTCGTCTTAATTACCTATAATTTCCTATAAACGTTTTCCATTTTTGAAAAAAATGTACTATAATTATGAAATAATTTCCGCGTGAATATTAAATGAATTGAATGTTTCAAATAATATTAATATCAGAATAAACAAGAAGACAAACATTGAAGAAAAGATAAAAATACATTATACTGTTGTTATACATTGTCAAAGTAGCGTAATAGAATTATTCGGACATGTGCGCGACTGGAGATTTGTCTTGTAGTTTGTGTCTGCCGCACCTTCTGCGTCATATACGCGTTTTCTCTTTTACGGGACCACGACGGTAACTTTATTAATTAATGAGCACGCTGGAATTTTAACGGGTACAAAGAAGCTGGAGGTGGAGGCGGACGACGAGACGTCCAGCTGTTCTTATTCGCGAAAACATAACGCGAGACATGCGTCGCGGCGCGACGTTCACCCATCATTACTCGCAATTACGATTCACGGTTGCCTGTCGTAAGAACAACATGAAGCAATGTTCTGTACTTTCATTCGTATTAATCGCCTTGTATTTGTTAGTCCAATTACTTCAAACACATTACTAAAAAGAATAGCAATTTTCATTGACTTTTAGTTCATTCAAATTATAGAACAGTTAAATACAATAAAACCGAATATTTATAATAACACTGTGCGACAAGAACAACATTTTTTCATAATAAAATGAAATCTAGATATTATTGTAGAGGAACTTTGAAAAATAAAATTCCCATTCAAGATTTTGTTTTTTCACGTAAAAATTAAAGTTAAAAGATTTTTATTCTGAACCATGCATTTTTTCATATCAGATGAAAATTTCATTTTCCAGTCTTCAAAAATCACTGTTTTACAGTGTAATTAAGAACCATTTGTTAAAAGACATAATAGATGTTGCAATAGATATTGAATTACATCTGAATAAATTAAAATCCAAATTTAATTTAAATTCGACTGTAATGAGATAATAATAATATTTCATTAGAAAAAATAATGTTTTATGCATTACGTTTATTTGTACATATAATAATAAGTATACGCAAATTAAATACTTAACTTTATTGGATTTCATTCATAAGAAAGGATATTTAAATCAGCCGGGTCACCAACATATCATGTTGCAACGTAATATCTGTTATATCAACACAGTCTTTTTTTGGTACCATAAAGATGCGTGACTGAAGCGCTTATTTGATTGTTGTTACGCCTGTTTTTGTGCGCTAATACAGTCGTGAGGCGCCAAGACTGACATGTTTTGATACAAAATTAAGCGGCGCCATCTCCGTTCGTCTTCAATAGACACTTTTCCCCGGAATGATTAGTTAACCGTCGTTAAAGCGAATGTGTGACAGGCGTCGCGTTTTTAAAAAAATGCTGTTCAAGATTTATTAGCGCCGCGTCTCGGATATGGCTCCCTTTTACAATCTCCAGAATGACTACTTCTTTTATCCCGGAGATTGGTGCGCGACACAACCAATCTGTTGTCGAAAAATTGACTTATTTTTGGGCCGCTTCGTTGAAATCGTTAAGCCGGGCAAGAGAAAATCGGCTTAATTGGTCATAACTCATACAAACAGTTTCCAGGTTTGAATATCAAGCGATTTTTTTCACATTGACTAAGTGACGAGTATACACGTGTCCAGAAATTTAGTGCCAGATTTTTGCACCAACTGTTGTTATTCAGATTTATGTATCTGTGAGTATGCACTTCATATTAATGACTTGCTTTGATCTATCTTTTTCTTCTTGAAGGTTAGTCAGTCAAGTCCATTAAGAAAGTTTCCTTTATATGAAATACACTGAATCGGCGTGGACACCACAATACGTCATTTGAAATTATTCCCATTGTATGTAAATGTAAATCCTCTTTGCTTAAATTTGTACCGCAAAGAATTTCGAATCAAACGATTAAAATTATTACTGCCAGTTATGTTTGCTTAATAACGATGGTTAAAAAGTGTGTCTGTTTGATTTATTATGTTACACAAATAATTCTAAACTAATAAACAGAAAGATTAGGAAAGACTACAATGTCGAAATCCAACATCTGTATTTGTATCTTTCACTAATTTCAAAAACAAAATTATTTCATCAAAAAACTAATCAAACAATATCACTGAACAAATTTGTATAATAAATCTTCTAATTTCAAAATAACGATTATACGTTTGAACACCGTTTGACTGTTTACAAATTTCAACTTTCTTCTTCGCAGGAACAAACATCATGTTCACTGTGTGAACATTATTATAAACAATCAAATTGGTATATCGAAAAAAATCTCATTAAGAGGAACATCGTGGCTGAATGCGAAACACGGAAACAGTGTCTTTGAGCGTGTGGATTTAGCGTCGTAACTCTGGCGACGGCGCTTTATCTCGGGTCGGCCGATAAGGTTGGGTGTTGAAAATCACTCGAGGCAGCGCGCGATCAAGGAAGAGAATCAAGGAGATAAGCGCGAGGAGAGGAAGATGGAGCGAAATCGAAGGAACGAGGGCCGACTGGCTCGGCGTGTATATGCTAATGCGAGACGAATGTCCGGCCATTTTGCTTTCTCGGCGACTCATCCCGTGGCTGAGAAAAGGGGCAACCTGGCGTAGGCGTCTTGTTCGGCTAAACTCTCCGCAGCGGGGCGGCTGTAGTTTCGTCGACAATCGATTGCCCATCGACACCACGATAGATTAGTCGGCATTATCGCGGGCACCACGCTGCAGCCGAGCCGATCCCTGTACAAGTTCTCAATAGAAGAGATATGACTGTGCGCGAGCGCTGCGTAAATCGGCTTCAACCGTGTTCGCGGCGCTGTTCGAGCATGAAAAATGAGCGACCCCGAAACACAGACGTGTACACCAGTTACGAGTCTTGACTTATTTTTCAATTTGATATTGCCGCGACCTACTGATAGGATCGCCATTTATTAGCATCATAATAGATTGTCGATAGCTTGTATAATTTTTGGAATCGAATCCTTGTCGAAGAAACGATCCCCCAGATTAAGGAGCCTAAAACGTTCTAGTACAATTTTTGTAGCCTAAAATATGTGACGAGCTAGCATGTAAAATGTTCGCAATTATTTTCATTTGTGCAGTTATATTTTTCAAGTTGTGACTTTAAAGTGAAATACCTTACACTTCTTGCTGGAAGAATTGATAATTAATTTAATAAGATATAAATTATGTTAGAGATAAAACTGAATGTGAGGTGCAAATGGGATATGTATAATTTATGTATAGGTATTTCAATAAAATTGTATAAGTATTCCAATATATGAAATTGAATTATTTTTGAAAAATTAAAATTTTTCTAGGATACTTATTTTGTATGATACTTGATATTTTTATTGCTTAACTTGAACATACAAGTAACATTTTGTGGTTATTTTTTACTTAAATTAATTGATCAAATTAATGATCAAAAATGATATCAATCTTTATCGAATTTACCAATATTCTGCTGGTCTAAAAATGTCAAGATGCCATACAGTATTTAACTGCGAATACTAATAAATCAGACGTAATAAGAAACGTGCAAAATGCTTTTATGTATGTAAAAACAGCAATTAAGGTAAGTGTGAACAAAACATTGAAACAAATGCAGCAGCTGCATTACACTTTACGATACTTTTTTCCACACCTGCCATAGTATTTAACGAAAAATCTTTTAAAGTTTCATATATATTGGAAACAGGACGCCGGTGTCCGATTCTACAGATAATATTCTATCTAGAGAAAGAATTCTCGTTCGTAATCAACATCATTCATTATATTATCGAAAGCTGTTTCATGATATCATCCATGTCAAAATAATTTCCTTCAAGTCCCAAGACTACACTTATCGTGATAGATATCTACTATTTTACCGTTGAAAGTCATAAATTTGATAAAATTGACGACTTTTTGACAGCAGCTGATCGCTGTCTGTCATATTTTTATGATCATTAATGCAAAATAATCTGCGTCTTTTATTTTTATTTCAGACAACTTCAGTTTTTTCAATTTAACTTTTAATTACTTATCTTTATTACTTCACATATAATTGTTGCATTTTAGAGTAGCTGTATAGTGTTTGAATTTTGAAATCCAGACTAACGACTTGATTGGTGGCAGTTTCTCTGTGTGTAGGTAACGTCTACAAGACGTTTTCCCAGCGGAAGAAGAGAGGATTTGAGAAACGTATTGGACCAGGGTGATTGCTCTTCTCTGAGAATTCGTAACACGTGTATTTCAGTGGTTTATAGTGATTAGTAGTTTACGGGGACATTTCCGTTCTTCGCTACATATTACGGCAGTGTCACAAAGGAGCTCACAAGCAACTTTCAACTCTCAGTCATGCACACGGAAGATTCCTCTTTGGTAAAGTACGTCAACCCACTTGAGATTATCACCCTGAAGAACTTACTAACTCATTGAAACATCTACGAATTCATGCAAAACTTAAGCACTGAATTGTTTGCAATTCTCACTAACTTAAAGTAAACTTTTCTTAATTAACGATTACGGAATGATATCTGCTAAATATTATAAATTCAGTTTGAGTTTATCAACTTATGTAAAGTAAGTCAAATAAAAATGAAATTTCTAGATTGATCACAAATGCTAAATACGTGAAGGAAATGAATTTTTACTTGCAAAATGATAATATTATGAACTGCAAGCGATTAAATGGACAATATTTGATATTACTTCTTCAGCGGAAGCTGTAACATGCTTGTAAAAATAAACAAGTGATTGAATTTTGAAAAACTAACCAGAATATGTAAATGGGCGAGTATCAGATTGCGACGGTGTTAAATAGGCGAGTCTTGAGGACAGATGTCAAATCAAATAGTGAACACGTTTCGCAGATGTTGTTAATTTTCTATAAGAACATGCGAGAAAATGGTCCTTTGAAAATGATGACATGCCGAAACATACTACCAACTTCTTTACGACCAGAAAGGAAAAGCTCCGAAGCTAAGCTATAAAACATATCGCGGATCAATGTAAAAATTCTTTTCCTAATGGCATCTTCTCTTATTCTTGATTTATTTAGATTCTAACATGTTTCTGGATCAAAACAGGAAATAATGGGGAAAAAATGAAATTCTTGGTTTGACACTTTTATTTTTTAGGTCGAAAAATTGAATGAATGAATGCAACGTGTGAAAAATCGCGATATAATTATATATAGAAGTGTCAGATCGTTAGAATCGACAATCTTAATTCGTACAAATAACTAATTGATTACGGCTTAAAGTTTCACGTATGTGTCCTGTACTCATTACTTTTGCAGGAACCGTCGGTTTGATGTATTACAGCGACTCGATTCTCTCGTTGAAAGTATAACGGCATGAATTTTTAATCGAAGGTAATAACACATTTTCGACGGCGCGCGTCAATTAAAGCAGCCGATAAAGAAAGTCGTTGGATTGAATGCGATAGCAAAAATACGCGTAGCGCCTTGTTATTAATTAAAACGCTTTATGTTTGGGTAATTTACACGCGAGATAATGGCGCGGCGGCATAATTTATGGCACTTAAAGCGTATCAATAATTTATTGAAAGCGCGATAATGAAATGATCGTGTTCTGTATTTCCAAATCTTGTAAAACTTTGAAACGCTGTGTTTCTGAAAACGAGCCTCGCATTATTTTATCCTGTTTATCTCGGTATTATCCGAAACTTTGGGTCAAGTTAATTTGAAGAGCTAACTACCACTTGTACTCGTCAAACGAGTAAAAAAAACTTGTCTAATCACTCGCAGTCTCATCAGTGTAAACACACTCGTCGAGTGTCCTATGGCCCAATATGGAAACCAACGAATTTACGATTTTTTCATATCTTACAACAAGACACCTATTTTAATAGTACAAGTCGTTCGATTAGATTCTTCAAGCTCCACTCTGCTTATCAATAAGTTTTTGACATGAAAATTACGATTCGACAAACTTTGTAACTTGTTTTCATTATAGCTAAACAAGTCCGCAAAATGAATTCCAAATAAGGAAATCCAAAATTTATGGCAACTAAAAAAACACGCAAATAAAAAACTTATTTCAATGTTATATAGTTATTATGTTCTATTATCTTAAGCTGAATTCGTAGAAGCTGTTTCCAACGATTGTTTGAAGATTTGCAATATAATATATGCATATGCTACGGTCCAGTAAAAACTGTGAAGAAATTCGTCAGCCGGTGGATGTCGTAAGTAGAAAAGAATTCACCTGCGGAGATCGATGGACAAAACTGTATCTGCTGCCATTGTTTGGAATAATTTTCGGGTTTTATAACTCTGCTAAGATAGATAGATAGATTTTTTCCCGGGAGAGAATTAGATTTCTGGCGCCACATCCTCTGCGTCACAGAGTCACAGGCGGCCGTAAAAAGTTATATTGCCAGGGATAAAAGTGACACGCCGGTCAGTTAGAGGCTTTTACAATCCTTTAAACAATATTAAAAATTGCTCTTCCGAAAACATTGAACAACATCCAGTTTCGGTATATCTTTGCTCACAAATGGATGACGGTAAGAAAATGCTCTCGATCATTGATATTAATGAAGCAAAACAAATAAATACGAGAAAAATGACAAGGTTGTACGATTAAAATACTGATAACGATTGGAAATCGAGTGTCAGCCATCGCAAGGAAATTCGGGTCCAATAATATACCCGGTTTTGAAGGTCGAATCAGAGTGACGTTAACAGGTATTTCCTTAAATACGCCTACGTTCTCCCGTGTCAACCGAAATATATATGACCCGGAGGACCAGGCGCGCTGGTGAACCGGTAACGAAGCAGATGCTACGGTCATTTTGACAACAATTTCCACTTAGTGCCGCTACACTGATGTTCTTGTAACCTGTCCAACTATCGCTTGAGTAAGACCAGATTCCAAGACGACTGATTATGTATTGCCCCGCAGCGTCGACATTTTTGATTCCCAATCCACTTGAATCTTTCGCTTTTCAAAGAAGTGTCCTTGTCGTACACTATTTCTAGCACTCGAAATAAGTGTTTTCAGCGTGGTTGAATAAGGTGTAACTAATTTCCTGATCAATTCGTCGTTTAACATCCAGCTGGAAATCACATTTTAAGCATATAATTTATAGTTTTGCGGGTAAATATTTTTCCAAAACGAAAGAAATGTTTTCGTTCATCAGTTCTGGCTATTTTTCATGCACGACTAGGTTCCAAAATGAACGACCATATTAAGATGATTACAGTCTGAATGTTACGTCTATTACTCATGGAGAGACGTATTTTTATTGCCAATCTTTCAAATTTGTTCACGTGAGACTCGGACAAATGAACAGAAAAAAATGTAGTTCACAAGTACAGTCTTTGCGAGGAAATCACTAATAAATGTTTTACATTGGTGCAATGAAGCAGAACAATTTGTCGCGTTAATACAGCGATAAAATTTTTGCAGACACAAAATTGCATCCAATCTTTCCAGGTTCTTAATGATGTTCTTGAATGTAACGCGCTAATGGCTGAGGAACGACTCGCGATTAAGAGGAAATCGTGAAAACTAGTTAGCGCGATCGCTCGGCGACAAGTTAATAGCGCGAATTTGAGCGCGGCTTTTCCATTGCGCACGTCGATTATGAGCACCGATAATAACTGAATGAAAATCAGCCGTATCATTATACCGTCGATGTGCACAGCATAAATCTTATTACGCGCTAGCGATGTTATCCAATGTCGGAAATGACTTGCGCTTTTTACGCCATCGCTTCTCGCGATATGTAATTCGTTAATTAAATCGAGTTGCTTGTCGAATACATTAAGTCAAATCTTAGCCATGAGGCTTTTGCCGTTAATCATCGTGCAATCGCGCATGACAAAAAGCGAAGATGATTTGAAATTTGAATATTTGCGACGACGTCGCTGGGATTTGGCTGGTTTCGAATGCCGTTTAATGGAAGCGCCGTTTGTGAGTATGGTCGATTAATTTATCATGAGTATTATAATGAGCAAATTCCTTGAATGAAAACGTCGGACGTTGGTCCATTCAGAATGCGGATGTCATTGAATAGGAGGTACGTGCCAAATTATGCGGGAATCATTCAAAGATATTATCGTTCAAAGGAGTCAGGTTTATGATTATAATGGCAGAATTTTTAAAAGGTGTTGACGCGAAAGAAAAAATGATGTGAGAATAGTTTCATTCAGGTTTAAAGATTTCGATTTCTGTAAATCATAATAAAATGTTTGGATGCATTTAATAAAGTGGCAATGATAAAATATATGTTGATTAAAATATTGTTTAAAATAGAACTTATTTTCAAATTATCAGTGTTTGTTTAGTTCTAAAACATGGATGTAAGTTTATTATTACAAACATTTTACTTGCGTGTAAAAACGTAGAGTAATAACTCGCAGGATATTAAAATTAAATGATATTGAGAACGTTGATATTTTTGTAAATTAAATTTTTTCATAATAAATTACTATAATTATAATTGTTTTTATTATGAAACATCAACAGATTACGATATTGATAACTATTTCAGAACAAAAATATGAAAACGAACAATCTTTTGTTCTTATCGTATGATCACTTAGAATTTTAGTAATATATTTACTACCTTATTTTTTTGCACCTTTAATTAACTTATATATTATGACAAGTAATTTTTATTTGTTTTTGTTTCATTATTTTGATTTAAATTATTTGATACAAGTTTTATTGAATAAGAGATAATTAGCTGTTAAAGATATTTTAGATTAAACCGATGACCAAGAGATGGCGTTAACATTCTCACTTTCAAGGGGTACTTCTGCGGGTTATATAATAAGATTTTGTAATTATTTAAACATATATTTTCAAATTATAGATTGAAAGCTTAAAAAACAGTAAAGTAAAGCATAATTGCAGATATTATAACAAATAATTTTAAATTTTTTAGACAAAATTTTGAATGTATTGTTAAAAACCTTTCAACGGTTTATTTCAAAACATAGTCAATACATTTTTTTGTATTTCAGTGATGTTGATATCTTTTTGCATGCTTGCCAGAGAAAATTTTTTTTATTTAAAATAAAAAGTATATGAAAAAATATATCATATAACTATCCTAACATATAAATATTATACACGTGAAAATATATGTGATAAAATGTTCATGTTTCTCATCATAAACATCAAGAAGAATTTATTATTATATTCAATAAAAAATATCTTAGCAGAATTTGTATAGACAAGTTGATTATCAGTACAAATTTCATTATTTTTTAACAGT
>JABFQD010001675.1:0-17479 GCA_022817045.1 Psix sp. ZL-2020 | reverse complement strand
CATTTACATGTAGTCTGTTTAGAATAACATTATTTTATGAATTGAATAAGTATGAGTTTGATCGATGGACGCAGTTTTCTGAGGATATAATGAAAGAAACCATGAGGAATCCTGATTCACCATTCTGCATTGTTTCCCCGAATGTTGCGAAATTTCAAATAAGCGATAATTGCGACCGGCATCATTGTAGATATTGGCGATATTTTTCATACTAGTTGTTAAAATAAGACGTAAAAACATTATAAATTTTTTTATAATTTCTAAATATGCTGAGTTGCGTAAACGTTAGGTAATATAACTTTCGTTTTAATAAAAATTATATCATGGCAAAGAAAGATAACATTTTGAAAAATAAAATTCAATTTGCGCACGAATAAAAAGTTTGGAGTAAAAGTGAACGGAGAAAATAACCGTAAGTGAACCTCGATAGTATCAAACAGCTTTTTTACATATTAATTGGATTGTAGGTCCCTTGGAATTACTGCAAAGTTCTTAAAATTATCAAGTTAACATTTTACGGCAATTCAGATGGTCGCGAATGATTAAATTGAATTCTTTACAATCTGATAAAAATTTTCAAATCGTAAAAAGTACAATCCTTATTATTGATGAAACTGCGGTAAGGGTAATGAAATAGACTATTCTCTTAAAATATTTCAAAACTCTGATCCAAACGTTCATGAAGAACATATCATAAAAAATAGATGGATATTATCTATTTCGTAGGTAAATATTATCTACAGACAAAGTAAATTAGTATGGCAGCACATAGTTTCCTCGAAAGAAAAATATTGACCATTTGTAACTGCTGACCGTAATTTTGATGAACGAAAACTAGTACTTGGTATTATTTGAACTGAGTTATAGTCTTATCTTGTTGTGTGGAAAGTGGCCATTTATCTTTGTCTCTCAAAGCCGAAAACGTCAGCAAACGATCGTCTCATCTCCATGATTCTGTCCCATTCAAGACAACGATCAATCGTTCGTCGTCAATAATTCGAGTTAGTTGCATTTTGATATATCAAATGCAAAATATTTCATGACATATAATAAACATTGTTCAATCAATCAGAAAGATAACGTTATTTCGTTACCTTACCACAATCAAGTTTCAAATTTCTGCTATTAAAAAATAACTGAATTAAGATAATTTTTATCATACACTAGAATAGTTTTTTTTCTGACTGTTTCTATTCGGTGCTATGTTAAAATACTTTATAAAAATAGTTTCTGTTAAATCTGTGAAACAAAGATTCATATAAAATCAAAAATTCCTAAGCGTAAAAATGATTGAGATAATTATATTGAAGTATGACAAAGTGTATGGGAAACAATACGTAATATGTAACATTCACAATTTTCTTCATTTAAAAAAATGAAGAAAAATGCGTTGTTAAATAGACCTCTGAAAAACTTAAATGCGGTATCGTTTGAAAATGCGAGTCGAGAACCCTCTGCAAACGAGAACGAGCTCTGGAAAATTTATGTTGAGTCAGCTGACATGGTTGGACGTAATAACCGATTTGCCTACGAAAACTTCGGTTATTTGCAGAAACTCTGGAAACGCAAGATGTGTTGGCTTAATGAACGCTCGCCGCAAAAAACCACCAGGGTTAAAAATCGAGATAGTCAATGGTAAGAACGTGTCAAATAGTATTCTCAAATTTAGTATCAAGAACCGCCATAAATTAGTGTTCAAATGCAGAGCCGAAATAGTTTCTAATTATATTTATTAATTCAAAAATAAAGTCTGAATGAGTTTCTATCCATTCTTCAATACTTTATTTTTTATTTTTAAAAACAATTCATTTAATTATAAGTGTCGTAATATAAATCATTTTGAAATGATTAACTTACTTGCTTGTGTTGTGTTGATTTATTCTTGTCCGTTTAAGAAATATATATTACGTCAAATAATATATAAACCATGACAAAAGTATCAAAAAGTTTAGAATTTTTTGTGCTATCAAAGACTTATCAGTCTTTTTTTCGAATAATTAGAAATCAAATTATCCATTAATGAGTTAAATAATATACAGAAAAATATTCCATTAATGAATGTACATTTAATTTCCTGATCTACTTTATTCAAGTAGAGATTGATTTGTATGATTCTAAAAATCTCTGCAACTGCAATTTAGAATTTATTTTACTTCTTTTATAAGACGTTGATTTGAAAAAACGACTATGAACATTTGTAATTTAAATACTAATTCTATCTATGTTTTGGTGCATGCATGTTTACTTTAAAAAATGCAATCGATGATATTTCCTTGACTATTAGACCTGATCGTTGCACAAGCTACGAATGAAGTTAAAACCATCAAATTTCACCTTTCTTTCAAATTTATTTGATATTTTAAGTTTTCCGATAGGATGCTCTCTGGACGTAGTACCGTTGATTACTTTATTCGAAATTTTATATTTTACATTGCTAAGATTTATATAGTTAAATAATATTAGATTTTCTATTTCAAAACTTTAACATCCGATGTAGAGCTTTCGCCATCGATACAAAATTTAGATTTTCTTCCAAAAAAGTTTAAGCTAGATATAAAATTTCATAATTGATAAGCATTCATAATATTTGAAATAATATGAATTATTTTTGATTGATTGATTTATGTATTCTTAGTCATTAGTATCACTCATTATCTGTTACGAATGATTAGTAATTTCAGTTTTGAAATTATTCGCATGTATTCAAAAGAATTTTTTCATGTACTTCATTTAACTTTGGGATTAATAATACAGAGTGAGACATTTAAGACTATCTTCGGCAATACTTCGGACATTTACATCGGAACATAAAATTTTATGTATTTAACTTAATGATGCTTTGGCCTAAAATTTTTTATTCATATTGAAGAGAATTTAAAAAGTCATGTACATCCATGTATAATTGGAAAATATGTTATTACTGTTCAATTCAAATCATTATAATTTGTTCTCTCTCAGTGGTGTAACGAGGTTAACAGAGTCATGTAGGTTTAGTTTCCACCCGAGGCCTTAGAGATGATTTTTTGATTGGTTGTTTAATATAGCACTCTTTAAGTTATCATAAAATTCTAATCGAGTCACTCTATAAGTGATCATTCGAAAAATAAAATATTTTTCGATCATATATGTTTGTACATGACTAACTAAATTCCCTTTAATATAAAAAAAATGTTATATTTAAAATTAGTTCGTGTTGAAAAAATATCCAATGACACCAAATTCGAGTTCTCATTATCCACCTCCTAGCGAGTAGGCGGTGAGAAATACTTTCTTCGGGAAGAAAAAAATATAACACTAAAATTTTTGATCCGATGCTTAGTTTTCAAGATATTACCAAAAACATTTTTAAAAACATCACCCTGTATATTATAGTGATATTAAGATATTGTTTTTTTTAATCTTATACTCACGATCCTCTTGATTTAAATTTAAGATTCCATCTTCCATAACGCAGCATTCCTTTTTGTTGATTTAGACAAAGTTCTTTGTACTGTGACGTTACAATTGGCGCTGGGTAACGAAACTCCTCGCGACACGTATGAAATTCGACTCAGAAAACAAACCTTTGATGCAAATTACCATTTGACTACCAAAAGATCAGGCAAGGATCCACTATGTTTTTGAGTCAATAAAACAAAACTTAACCGGACTTAATATTTATTCAATAAAACAAAATAAAATAAATATCATTACATAAATTCAGTAAAAATTCTCATAATAAAGAGTAGGATTTGAATTACCTATTCTTTAAAAAATATCCTTACACAACTAATACACAAAACAAATCAGAACATAAATTAATACGAAAATATCATAGAATATAATTTTGATCTCTCTCTGTTACGAAATACTTCGCAAAACATAAAATCAAATGAAATACAAAATTGAAATCTGATTTCGCATCTGGAATAAACGCTAGCGGAAGTTGATATCGCGAGCACGTGTTCCACTATCAGTATCGAATACAGATGTTAAAATATAAAATCTGATTTGACTTGAACTCGTCAGCTCTTGGAAAATGATTGATTTTAATGCGTTCGTACGGAACTAAAATTATTTCAGAACGAAAAATATTTTTACAGAAAAAAAATCTAACTAAAAATTTCTCTACTAGTGCTCAGTGACTCAGCAAGTCGTATCGCTATCTCGATAACTACTTTGAAAAATTACTCTACTTTACTTGAACATACAAAATTACTATTGACTATAATGTTACTTTACAATATTTTACAAAACAAAATAAATTAAATCGGAACGGACTCGCAATTGAATGACTTTAAATACGGTAGGCGGATTATCACCGTAGATCTCAAGCTCACCAGGCAGAGTTGCACAGATATCGATAACCGAGAACTCGAAAATACGTCAGGTCTCGGAAGGCTCCACTAGCAGAGGGATCACTCACGATCGCGAGTCGTCATAGATATCGAATCAGAGACGGTTTGTTAGCAATCACTCCGGAAACGTCTGGTTAGCTCGAGTGCAGAAAGACGAATCTCTCTCGATCGATATTTTTTACAGGCTATATCGATAATTTTTGGGTCTCGCGCTCCGTTCTTCCCTCTCCGTTCCCAACCGTTGAAGTCAAGTCAGTGTTTCGGCGCCAAAGTTTTGAATTGTCGCTCGCATTCTCGATGTTCAGAGATTAACGGTGGGCCTCCGTTGATGATGTCATTGTGGTTCTGCTGATCCTGCCCGTGACCAGAAAGACTCAAATCCTGAAAGGATCCACTTTGGTGAGCCCCACTCGGCAGCGATATCGATTCTGTCAGTGGGAAAAATGCTCGATGTTCAACATAACGAAGACTAGCTCTTTCACAGGAGATGACCACTACGGGGAAGACTTCTGGTTCAGCGTTAATGTCCCTTTATGCTACGACGAACAGGCGAATAACGCCATTCCCAAAGGACTTTAGGGTTCGGAGCAGGACACGTTAAGAAACAGGCACAGCAGGCATACGATAACTGTATCGGACTGGGCGACAGCAACAGATTCAGGGCCAGCGGCTGGATAGGTCGACTACATTTCAACAAGTATCGATGTCGTTGATAGGCTGGTGACGGATTGACAACATTGGTAGGTCGAGATTGGGAATTCAAGAGACGAAACAGGGCTCCAGATGTTGGTTGGAGCTGTTCTTGGTCTGGTCAAGGCAGCTGATGTTCAGCTGAAGTCCCACGAAGGTGCAACTTCTGCCCGGCCCGCCCAAGGATCGAAATTACAAAACTAAAAAAAATAGACAAGCCAATTAATAATTCGCCATACAAAATCGAGAACACATTCATTCAACATTCGCAACCTGCAGATGTTATTTCGTTGAACTCAGGTCTCGAAATAATTTTAATAACGATAACGCAACACTGCAGATCTTGTGTTGTTTCAACTACCGCTCCAAGCAAATGACATTTCGTCAAAACTTATCATATCAAAATTATTATTCAAAAAATCTACAAAACATTACTAAACACAAAAAAAATTATTTCACAAAATACTCTATGAAACTTAACTCAACAAAACTAAAATTTACTTAACAAAATTAATTCTCAATTTTCGATAACGCAACCTGCGTAAAATTTTACAATACTAAACTACCCAAATTTTTCTCAAATTCATAAAAGAAATTATAATTTATCTCAAAACTATACTAAAATATTGTCGCAAGACTAGACTTAATTAACATACTCATATCAATATACTTAAACAAAACTAAATCAAACGATACGACCATACTTAACACCAGGTCTTGGTGGAGTCACCAGGAGATTCCGAGACCCAGGATTCATTTCCTCTTGCATCAGAAATCGAGATAATAAAATCTGACCATATCCTTTCGATGCAGCCAAAGAGCAGCGTCACAGTATTTATCTCAATCTTAATCTAAATTTGTCGAAAATAATTGGTGATATCTTACTATATGTAACTTTACTTTTAAACCGGTTAACTCTTCCAAAAATTGCACTAATGGACCTCTTTCAAGTTTTCCGAATTCTTAATAAAATCGTTATTAGCACCGTCAGGATCTAAGAAGAACACTATCTTTTTTTATTTTTTATAAATACAGTGATGTCAAAATATTTATAAATAATTTTAAGAACATCTATCTAGAAATTTTTATCAAAATGTATTTCTACGTAAAAAGTATATGGTATTTTGAAAGTTTTGATTTTAAAATATATAAGATGTAAAAATATATTACATGAATATTTTCTAAGATATTTGCCTTTTAATTTGTTATTTAGAAGACATGCTGCAATATCAATGCTTTTAAAAACTTACCTATATCTCCAAATACTTACATGATTCCAAAAACATCACTATAAAACAAAATGAAGAGTACGTACTAATATTATAACACTGAAGAAAGATTAATTGTCAGCGATTCATTTATTTTTATATTTGATTGATTTTATAAAATTTCTAATTCCTTTTTTGAAACAAAATAAATTTATAATTTCAATTTGAATTTAAGACTGTTTTTCTTCTTCTCCGCTTCTTTGCTCTGCGTGTGCGTAGCAGTGCTTAACTAAAGCAATAGCATTTAGTAGCTGTTAAAAATAGTATCTGCTAGAACGTTGGCAGGACCAGAGGTCTTTTTCCGCTGTTTTTAATGTCATCTGTTCATGAGTCGTTTCAATTATGAATTCGCTTACTTGGTTTATTTGTAAGCTTTTCGTAGCTCCTACACCGGGATTGAGCACTATTTCAAGGCCTTTATTAACCCATCTTTTCCCCTACATATATATATTTTTAAATACTTTTTTTCCTTTCTTGCTGAAGTTCTCTGTCTCGTCTGAAAACTTACATCAAATTGGTAACTTACATCATTGGTAACTTACATCATGGTGATCTGAAAATTTCACATCACCATGGAGATTGTAGCGGTCAGTGTTCTTTTCCAATTTTCTTTCTCAGAGACGATTATAATTTACGAACAATCTTTTACACTCTTTAAATAATTTAAACTCCTAGATTAAATAGAAAGCACCGATTCTGCAGTTAATTTTGGTTTGTGATGTGTTTTTCAGTTGCACCGGTCGGACATCAGTTTATCTCAAGCTTGTATGTTAAAGACAGTCATTGTAATTTAGAGCATTTTCGTCAACTGAGTTAATTTCGGAATTTTAAGTCGTTATAATTACTTTTGATGTTTACTTTGATCTTATCAAACGATGATTTTGCGCTCTGTATTTATTATTTTTATCAATTTCATTTCCAATGTTTGTAATTTTCCATAATTTTTGTTTTAATTTTATGGTTATACTTTTAACATAAGAAAAGTCTCATATCAAATTATACATGTTAATATATAGTCATAATAACAGTTGGTCTTAATAACAAAAATCGTAGAAAACATAAAAAAAACATAATAAAAACAAAACTAAACAATCGTAATAATAAAAAAAGAAGAAAAATAATAAAAAAAAGACAAACGGAGCAAGTGTTATCAGTCACTGTGGTCTCGGCGGCTGTGTTTCCTGGATCGTCTGCGGATTCGTCGGCGGGAGCTGTCCGGGAGCGTCAGGGAAGTTGGGGCACTTGTCTCTGTTCCGTTAACACCATGTGATCTTAATAGGTCTAGGACCCTCGCGAGATAATCTTAGACGAAGAACATTCACAGCCTGCGGAAAGCCGGATATTCCGCCGAAAATATCGTTTACAGTTACTAAATCATCCTTATCAGACGCCGGATCAAGGCCGTAAATTATTATATTCCGACTACGCTTGTCGCGCTCGCGGAGTTCACACATAATATCCTCTTCACTAGGCATATTTTCGTTAGCACTATTACAGGTTTCTAAATTACCGGCAGCGGTCGGACAATAAGTGAAGCATCATTTCATGCTCATCAAGACGAGACGAAATTTCACGCATTGCCTCTTTAAATGATGATAGCAGTTCGGTTTTAATATCATTGATATGCTTAAAGATGTCAGAATCATGAGATGATAAAGTCATCTCAAAATCAGACTTAGACAGAGGACTGCAACATTTCTTGAAGCACCCGTCTCGCAAAACTGCCAAACGCTCCGAGCAGCTCTTATGATATTTGGTATCACATCCCTTACATAACACTATTTTCGCAGTAACAGACAATTCCTTTTTGCAACCACCGCAGACAGCTGGTTGAACCGAAGATCCAGCAAAATCAGCAGAGGATTCACCTTGAGACATTCTACTGGAACTCATTGTTGACATACAGGTTGTCAATATATGACACGTGTAAGACAAAGAAGCAGATACATAGCAGATGACAAGTAATACATTTGCAAAGCGCCTAGAAGCAAATAGATTGCAATGAATCAGCTGTCAATCGCGGCAATCAGAAATGAAGATCGAAGTTGGCAGCAAGACTTGTAGCTGTGGTTACCGCTGAGGGACTTCCTTCCAGTGAGCAGTGCGTAGTTTTATGTGTAGGGGCCTCTCATCCAGTGCAAATCCGGTCAAAAGCAGAAAAAGCACGTCACAAACGCCAGAAGAGTGCTCGTTTTAGTGTATTAAAATGTTAAACAAACAATTTTAATCACCGAGCAACTCAGCGTTTACAACAGATCTCATGCTGTAAAAGCTCCAACAACAGTATCAGAGACAGTATTGCTTAGAGGTTATGCTCGAATGGTGATAATGACTATGTGAAATATGTCACAAAAATATAGCAATAACTACGCGCCAATAAGAGGTATAAACAATGGTGAAACAGTGAATACTTTAACGCATCATGCACATGCTTTCACAATGATAATGTGTTAAAAACGTCAATAAAAGCGCGATGATGAAGAATTGTAATGTGCATTTCTATTCTCAATACTAGGATCTCTAATCTCTCATTAATTTCGCAACCTAAATTTAATAAAATATATACATGTAAATTTTAGATTTGTCAGATTCAGTATTGAATAGAGTCATTTCCACTTTGGTTTTTCCTAACTTTACGTTCATTTCAAGGTCAATTTTATGGATGCTAAAAGCTTATTCCGTAACTGGAACTCTAGAAATTGTTTCGGAAGGTTCGCATGTTAAATTAATCATTTGAGTTGTTCAATTAATGAGGTGATATTTCCACTATCGATTTAGTATATAGTTCGGAAAAAAACTAGTATGATATGGCTTAACGATCATTCGGTAAGTAAATTTTTCCCGTTTTCGGATTTTGATTTTGTTTCCTAGTATAAGCTCGTTCTTATGCTATAATTATGATTTGTTATAAGAGCACCTACTGATTCTTTATTGTCATCAACACAATAACTTTGATAAAAAAACAGCTATGAATCATGAATATGGATGAATGTATTAGAAGTGAAGACAAAAATATAATATAATAGTTAGTTATTCAAATATTTCATATCATAAAGCTTAATAAATTTCTTGGTGTATGCATGGATCAAACCACGCTCGTTAATTTTTTTAACAAGAAACGGAGTGTTTAATGAAATGGTGATATACCTAACAAGTGACACTAAAGTTTCCAGAAAAGCCACAATTTTTTTTTCATTTCCGTCTAATCATTGAACCGAACAAAAAGACAAAGACGCGGTGTGATGTTTATCGTTCGGTAAAATCTGGCCCTTTCTTCAAATAAGATCATGTATCCTTAACAGATTTATCCGCGTTATAGTGTGGATTTGCCTATCTGCTAAATCCGCCACATAGTATTATAAAAAATTAATTCACCTTGATGGATCAGACGGTTCTAAACATTTCAGCAATGTGCCGAAAGGTACGAGAGTATAGCATCCGACGTTATTGAATGTAAGCAATTTTTTTTATTTTAACAGCCACCAAGAAAAAACTGTTAAAAGAAGAAGTGCAAATTTGAAATATTTATATTCAAATATTCTCACTAAGATTATAAAAGACAATATAACCAATAATTTGTTGTGATAACAGAAATTTTTTATAAACAAAACTAAAGAGAACGAATTGCAGATATCGATGGGCTTTTACTACACTAAATGGTACCAATTTTGATGAGATCTATCTGAGTCGAATAATATAAACGATAATAAACCTCATTCAAAACTCGATATAATTTAGTCAATATCATATATAAAATTCAAAATCATTATACAAAGTATTCCAAACCAACCTTACTACTCAAATATCTCGAATATATTCAATAGATTCAATACGTGACAAAAAACAGATATATCCTATTATTTACGAAATAAAAGAACTGAAAGAAAGTTCAAAACAAGTGTCCCTATTTATACCGCTTTTTTCTTTTTTTGTCACTGAAAATGCTCTATTTGCGCCTTATTTTGTTGGGTAGAAAATCTTAACCTTCTTTGAAATGAATCCACTAGGTGTGTAGTAATCCACTAGGCAGAGGTAATTCTTCTAGTAGAGTTAATAATTCGTCCTTGATAGAAAAAGAAGAACTCGTACCATTTAGGCTTCCCTCATAATAAACGAGACCCACAATTCTGTCATCAATAATGCTACACAAAAAATTTATTTTCCAAATGTGTTGGTGATCTACATCTCTCATCCAGTGCGAATTTTTTTGTACCCATTACCGAAAATTTGAAGTATTTACTTTCGTTTGTTTTACTGAACGAACTTTCGTCCAAAAATAATATTTTCCGGTGGAAATGCAATTCTTGTTGTTGAATCCAGATACAGAAATCCACTCTTTGCTGCAGGCCATGCAGCATAAGAGCATACACAAGAGACATTCTGTACGGATGGAGTTCTGTACTATCCATGAAACTGCGCTGTATATTAGTTTAAGATATCGCAGAAACTCTCACTCTTTTTATAATAAAATCTTTTGGATTCACTTCAGTTAATGCTAGGATATCCATAGCTCGCAAGTCACGTACACGTCGACGAACTATTTTTCCTTTATTATGATCTGATTTTATGAAACCTTGGGTTAAAATTGTACTTGACAATCTTTAGAAAATATGTCTTGAATGAGGGATAGAATTTGAAAAATCCTGATGCCAAATTCTTTCAGCTTCTCTGAAACAATCGCCAAACTCACCAAAAACTTGAATCATCAGAAAAGCTTCGTAATTATCAGAAACTATTCTACTATAAAATAAACAAATCGATCTGCATGATAAGATAAAAAGATTCATAACATTGTTTTTCATTGATTGCATCAAAGGTTGAGAAATTCAATTGGATATTAAAATCGATAAGCAAAGTGTAGTAACTACTTACCTTAACCTTTGAATAAAAATTTTCATTAAATTTGATTTTATTTCATTACGCGAAACAAAAACGTAAGTATATAGTTATTACAGTGGTATGAATAATGAAAAACACTTCACGATTCTTAGAATTTTAAAAACATACAATAAACACGCATAAAATTAAGAGTATATTTAATTTAACAAGTTTATGATGAGTAAAATAAATTATTTGATTAGAGATAGAATTTACGATGAGGAAATTAATATTTATAATATTTTTTATAATGTCTGAATTTATAAAAATAACAGAATTTTTCTTATCTAACTTGTTTTGTGATACGCCGAATGAATTTCAATTTTGGAAGGCAATTTGTTGTATTACAGCGATCAATAAGAATTGATAATATTTATTCAAGTTTAGTTTAAAAACTTAGTCATCTATTAATTACATCCATTTAATAAGGTAAAGGAACCATTAAATAAGTTTTTCTCGATTACAGCGCCATCTAGCGGTTATCGATAAAAATGTTTTGACAAAACTTTTCTTAAATAAAAAACACCAATCTGTAATAAAAATTTGGAGTTCTTATTTTAATCCCCTCCCTTTTCTAATCCCTCATTATTTAAACCCCCCCCCTTGGTGGGGTGTAGGTAGAAAGTCAAATTTAGTGTCATCAGATACATTTTTTAAAAATATTCAACACATACCTTTTTTAAATCCGATTCTATTTAATCTTTTCGAGACGTTTAAGTGATACACGTGATTTGGAACACACTGTATACCTCTGAGGGTTAAATTGGTTATAAAAGAAATACCTAATTATTTATTATATTAAAGAACTAAAAACTCTACATTTCTTTACACACACTTACAATTAATAATTATAAAAAAAAGTTTATCAACCTAATTTACAGAATCTTTTGCGACTCGCTTAATAAACTAAAGTGTAATAACTCAATGCTAATAAGAGTCGTGACCTTAAAAAGATAGCCTTTTTAGGACTATCTTTTTATTTATTTTATTTATTTTGGAGGCCAAAATTTTCGTCGCTTAATTCTTAAGACTGTCCATAATGTTTAACAAAAACCTAGAAAGTTAAAATCTACGATAAGACTTTGAAATCAATTATATGTTCAAGCTGTATTCTCAAAAACAGCAACAAACCTAGATTATTTTTTTAAGGGTGTCACCCCTTACAAAAAGTTACTGCCAAAGTTTTTTCCTGCTTATAAGGGTGTCAGAAACCTGTGAAATTTGTTTTAAAGATGTGCTTCTAATTTAAACATTTTCAACTATAGTGGCAAACTAAGTGGCCGTTTTTTGTAGAATTTTAGATGCTCATATATGATTTTTAGCGAGTTTTCGGAAAATGTATTTCGGGCACCGATGGGACAAAATTAATTTCTTTAATCTCATCTATGCTATGACAGCAATAAAAAGATAACACAATGCACAACAAAATTTTTTTATTCGTTTTTTGTACTTGGCTAGAGATACTACCGTGTCTCTTAATTGCTAACAAATATGATCAGATAAAATAAATATCTGGAACATTTTCGAAAAATAATTGGAAATATTTTTAATATCACTAATTTCTTGTTGTGGTAAATCAATTAAAATGTAGAACTCATTCTGTGAAGGATCATAGAATCATTTAAATATTTATGCAATGCATACATTATATACGTATATAATAATATATATACAATAACACTATGATGATATGTACGATATGATATAAATAATAACATATATTCGATATACGCGTATATATATATGTATTTAAAATGAAAGTTGTATAATGTTCACAGGAAATCAGCTTCTTGCAACAATAATGATAAATGATATTTTTCCTCTTTTCTCACTTTTTTGTGTTTACTTATTCAATCCTTTTTTTTCAAACAAATATAAAATTCTTAATAATAAATTTTGATTAAATTCTTAAATAATGTGGATTACGATTGACAAAGATTTCAATCGGAAATTTTAATAGAGAAGCTTAAGCGAAAATTAAACAGGTACTTAACAGGTAACTTAACAAGTAGTTAAGAATAAAGCAATATTTACACAGCAGCTAAGTTAGTATGTAAAGATTTGTGACTAAGGTTTCGCGACTAAGAAAGAGTAATTTCGGTGTCCTAGCACAATTTCAAAGATTTGCTGAGTCATGGATAATCCCTGGATTTCTCGGAGGCTGGAATCGAACTCAGATATAACTGTATAAGAATTAGTCGTACTCAGGTTTGACCTCCCCCCCACCCTTTTTAGAATCGTTTATTCAAGAAAACTAGCTTGCATATGAAAAACTGACCAAAGCAACTGTAAAAATGTGTATCCGCCCTATGTTAAGAGGATGAGATTTGTACCGTGTACGAGGATTGGAGAAGCATGCAAGATTTTTTTACAAAAGCTCTTACTTTATCTTTGCATAAATAACATATTTTTGTATACAATACATTTTCGTTCGCGAGCTTGTTATAAGTGCTAAGCTTAAATAATTGTTAAGAGTACTATTGATTTAATTAAAATGTTAATTGTAAATGCAAAATTTGTATATTTTACTCCATAGCTAGCTACAAGCCAAAAAAATTTTATTTGTATTCACTCCCGAATTCGCAAAGGTGTATCTGCTCAACTGTCTATTTTAAATTAACTCTATATAATTTACAAATTTAAATCACTACCTTTTTCGTTCTGAATTTCTTTACAGTCAAATATTTTTTAGGTACAACTTTTTCAGTAGCGCTTTTACACAACTAAAATAACTCCCAGAAAACATTATTTTTTTCAAATAGACCTTTCTTTCATCTGATATGAAACTTCTTTTGCCAAATCAAATTAAGTTCACTTGTAATGATGTCAATAATAGCTTTACAATTACTATTGGTACATTCATAAGACATTATGAAGTTCGATATATATAACGTACGTTTACACATCAAAAATTTTGGAAAAGTTTATTTAAATGAAAGAATACAAAAAACTGACTAAGGATCAGTGTATAATCGTATACTTCTAAAATCGTGATGCTTTTTAACATAATTGAACAAAGTTTTAACCTAAGATAAGAAAATAAATTTCAAATGAAATTACGTTTTGATGTACCGATATTTCTTATGTTTATATTTAACTCATATTAGTATGTCATGTCACATAAGAGAAAAACAAGCATGTATTCCCACTCTGCTTATGGTATAATTACTTGTGTCTTCTTCGTAGCGTATTATAATTTTCATTAAACATGTAACTTGAAACATAGTTTTACTCTCAGAAGAAAGAGAGAGAAACATTTTTTAAGAAAAGAAACAGTCTCTTCTTTTCTTGAGGCAATATTTTTCTCTTTATAGAGTTTCTTTTTCTAAAGAGAAAAATCTTGTTTCTGTCCCACTTCTAAATGACAGAAAAACTGTATTTCTCGTGCACGTATGACGAAATACGTGCACGTATTTTCCCAAAAATTAAAATTGTTGTATTCATATATAAACACAATTTAAGCCTGTTAAAACAATTTCTTGGAAATGCTGAAATTTCCCCGAAAAAACCCTTAAGTCATGAAACAGCTTAACTATTATGTGTTTTTTTAAATATGATTATGATATAATGAAAACATGGACAACAGAGATTTTTTAGTTTTATCGTCCATAGTCTTTCTAAGAATTTGAAATTTTTAAATGACAGGTGGAAAATCTGAATTACCGTCAAACAGATGTATTAACTAGGAAAAATTATACTCATTTTTACGTATTTTCAGATCGAAAATAATTTGGTTTTAGTCTTAAAAAAATAATTGTTCCATCACGCGCTGTTACGTCACATGTTGAGTCAGTGTTATGACAGTCGATTTCACGAAAGGACGCGGAACCTGCTTCGACCTTGACTTTTAATCTCATTGAAAAGCAGTAGATAAAAAGAATAAAATAATTAAGCGGAAGCACGTAGAACGTCGTTTACCGTGAAACACTTGCTAATCAACATAAATTCACCAAGGGTTGAGAAGAGTTCATTATTTCCTTATATACCGTATTCTTTTAGAGTCAGAGTTCTGTTGAGCGATCTTCCAAAGTCGAAAACATAAGACTCTTGTTTTACCATGAAATTAGTCCTGTATAATTTTTTCACAGCCGAAAGTACTGTTTTAGTATTGTTCTTCAATGAAGCTCATTCGTATTTTTTATCACTAATCATTGTTATAATGCTGGATAGTTAAGTATACACTAACAGTAGTAAAGACGTCGTTAATAATCGCTGATATGTTTAGGAAATTCCGATGATCCTGCTTCATAGCATATATTTTTTGTAATGAGTCAGAGAGACGCCTTCTTTAGCGACTAGAAATAATCTAAGAATAGGAGACTTTCAAAAAAATTTATAATAAAAAATATAGATACTTCCCTAACTGAAAAATATAAAATTATAAACATATACAAATAATTAAATAATCTCTTTTCTCCGCTTATCAAAATTAATTTCTTTATCATTACCATCAGTAACACTGTCATGATAGCAATATTAAATACCAATGAAGTTTGATAAAACACTGCGTTTTCAGAGAAAAAATTTCCATAATCTACTCTAATACCACCACTGACATTTGAGCTCCCAATGATCGGTCTCGCAATAAAGAAATTTGGCACAAATCACTCAGTCGTAACTTTAATGATAGTCTGACCGATCACGATTTCTGTGCATCAAAAAAGAGACATGTACCTTATTCTAAAAACTTTCACGATATTTTATGTTTTATCCTGCTACATTTATAAAATTTCTTTAAAGATCTGGATTGGTTTTTGTTTTTATGTTTTCTCGTTAACATAAGATTATCAATTATGCTTGCTATCTTGCTAGAAAACAGATTAAAAATTGAAATCTATACTAAACGCAATTATGATTTTCACAAATTCGAACACATATAAGTGCGATTAGCATCATCACCGAACAGCAACATCATCTAACTCGTATTTTTTATAAGACACTTGATTGACTTGATAATGTATCATTGAAGCATATCCAAAAATATGACTAAAATTATTTATTAGAATAAGACTTCCGTTATAATTATCTTGTTCCAAACAAAATAACAAAATACTAATCAATTTATTGAAAATTTTGATGATTTTATTATTTATATTTACTGAAAATGTAGAACTATAAATTCATCAAAACTTACAATTATTTATAATTTAAATTTTTAAAATTATAATGAAGTTCACCATAAATACATGAGTTTTTATCGTAAATTATCATAAAATAAAATTCTGAACGGAGAGTAACTATTATTTATTCTAAATTTCGGTATTAATAACATATTTGCCTTAGCGTATTCAGTTAAATTTTCGATTTACAATATATAAGTTTTTAATTAAATATCATTTATACAAATGTTAATCAAAAAATGAGCATATTTGATTTGATTTTTCATTAGAAAATAAGAAAGATAATGAAGTATAAAAAGTATTCATAATAAAAGTAAGTAAATATTACTTATACACTGTTTTTCGAAAATTAAATTAAATTAAATTATAAAAGCGAAAAGTATATTTTCAATGAGACTATATTTAACAATTGTTTAGTGTAGTTTAAATAATGAAAAATAAAATCTACACAGAAAAATAATACGTATGAAAAAATTTTTAAACGTCTATTTTAATTTTTGTCGTCATAATTACAAATCGTAATATTGACTTTCAAATTTAAGAATATCGTAAATATTTAAATTAGCACCAAGTAGCTCAGTAATAATTTTAAACTATGTTGCAAATTTTTAGTTTGATAGTAAATAACACAATGTATATTTACGGGAATAAAACTGATGTTACAATTTTTTATACATTCCATTTCTCTCCGTGTATTAAAACATTAAATATATAATTCATTTTAAAGATGTAATTTATTATTAGCTGTTTTAAATATTTTTTCCTTAAACTTATAAATGATATATAATAACTTCCTATAGGAAAAATATGAAAATGCTGTTTTATTTTCTTTGTTGTAGTAATCTTATTTCTTGTTATGTACGTTATTATAATGAATAATTCAGTACAAATTTTTAAATCCTATTTTGATATTTATTTTTAAAAGTATAAAATGATTTTTATAACCATTAAATTTTCATTAAATTAATAAGTTTCTGTTTTTTTTTAAACTATTGTAATTTTGAATGTTTTTGAAACTATATTTATTAATATATTTTCATTATTATTTATTCTATACTTTTAAAGGCTTTTTGGGCGTTATTTGAATTGAATATCATTTTGCTGAATATTGGAAAACAAATATTTTTCGAAATGAGTTAAGTGAAATTATTTAAAAGGGTTGAAGTGTACAAATAAGTCGAATGCA
>JABFQD010001674.1:0-17486 GCA_022817045.1 Psix sp. ZL-2020 | reverse complement strand
TTGTTGTCTTCCTTCTAAATACTTGAGAGAGTAATTTTCAAGCGTCATGATAAAAAAGACGGTAATCAGTATATATGAATTCAGTTTCAAAATACAATAATGACAAATCATAGGGTTCGACATTATTTTCTCTTTTTTATTATGGCGACGGAAATTCGTCCTTGTAACTTGGAGTCGTAGTAATCTTAGAGATTTTATTTTTTTTATTTTGTCGCTTTACGATTCCAATTTAGTTCACTATTTTGCGTCGCCTCGGAGTAACATTGATTTACTTCGACAGAAAATTGTTCGATCGTGTGCCAATGAATTCTTGTAATATTTACAAAAAACTCATTTTTGTATGTTCAGTTTTTACACAGTCAGCGAATCAATATTATTTTACAATGTAGAATTTAATTTGTGTTCAGACCGCTAAGAAGGAAACAAGTTTGTTTTCTGTTGTGTCGTCCTAAATTAGCTATACATATATCGAGCGGCGTAATATTTCCTTTTGATCTCGAAATACACTCGGCGATTGCTTATGAAAATCGTACTGAAATTTGATTGAGCGACGAATGACCCGATAGCGGTGCAAATCTCATTTTATATAACGTCATATCGAAGAATTGACTCTTTATTGCTCTTCATATATATTATTTTTTACCATTTCATTGTATATACTTTTCGAGCCAATCATGTTTTTAAAGAATTTCACAATCGATGCTTTGTTGACTTTTTATGTGCCATTATGTTTTTGTATGAAACATTTTATTTTTACAAGAAAAATTGTGGATAATCTGCGGGAACAATAATTCATTCCGAAATAATATCAACAATTTTTCTTGCGAAATGATAACTCGAATGAAATTCTGAATTTTTGTGATAAAATTTCGTATACATTGTAATTTTAAAAATGTAACTTAATAGTTTTTAAGTGTACTTGCTATTAATGAATGTGTCGTAAATGATTACAACTGAAACTTGTATAATTATATAATCATACAAAGATTTAAAATATGGGAATTCAGTATATTATAAACAATTGTAAATACTATGTATTATTTTGTATTTATTGATGTAGGTATTAAGTTGTAGCCGTAAAAATATTTGTTGTAATATTAAATATATGAATATATTAAATATTCAAAAAAATAATTTTTCTAGGAGTTAACATTTCATTTCCATTCACTTTTCTTCAAAATATTTTGACGGTTACGAAATCTTCAAATATGATCATTTTCTCTACCATTATTCTTAATGGGACGAACTAAAATATTTTTAACGACTACTTCGATAACATTAAAAAAATTGCTGTAATTTATTATGTATCAGAGTTGATACAAAAATTATAATCAAATAATCAAACATGAAGTTTGATTTGTTCTTTAAGAGGCAGTGATTTTTTATGCATGTCTTAAATAATATTAAAGTAATTAGTGTTGTCATATTTGAAATACAATATTTTGGTTTTATATAAATGTTGTAGTTTTTATTGTCCACACCAGTGACTTCATCAAAAACCACATCCATATTCATTAATTGTACAAGATAGATGGGTTGATACAGCAAAGATTCACACAGGAAACTATTATCATTATTCTCCTAAGAAAATGAAAAACAAAGTTTATTCTTTTAAAATTCTTGAATTATACAATTATAACATTTCAAATTTACGTGAACACCTTTACTGTCAGGAAATTGCACTCTTTATCAAGATTCAATGAGTTTCGTCATAAATCGGGTTTGTTACGAACACAAGCTATTTAGTTAGTGCAAAAAATAAAAAAAAACACATGTTCATTTAATATATTTTTGGATCAGTCAAATGTATTAAATTATGTTTATATTGAATAAACGAAATTATTTCCATCCAATTGAATTTCTTAGAGTTTCATGAAACTTTCTTGAAAGAGTTCTTAGAATGTTGAAGTAAAAGGCATTATAACGATAAGGGGATTGGACTATTAATTTAGTTACTTTTATGCACTTCAAACTTGTTAATTTTTTCATTGTAACGTTAATTTGATAAAAACTGCTAAACTAGAATGAGAACTTTTTATATAATTTTCATTAAATACAAACTTTAGTTTTTTATACATTGCATTTTGATAAATAATATGCAAATAAAATAAATATTTTGAAAGAAAATTGAAAAATATTAAAAATAAAAAACCAAAATTATACATAATAGAATTAGAACATTGTTTTGAAGTTACATACTAAACTAATTCATTTTACGTTTGAATTCGACAAATTTTCTTGAAATTTTTTTTCGAAGATAGGTTATATACATTTATTCGTAATAAATAAAATTATTATATTGGAAAATATTAAATTTGAAGAAATAAAAATCTTAATAAATGTGATATTTTGAAAATGAGTTTTATTTCATGTTCTTGAATTGTCTCGAAGTTATATTTAATTTTAAAAAGTGTTTTGCTAATAAATAAATATGTAATGACAATGAAACTAAAATGAACTTTTAACATGATAACCTAGAAGTCAAATTGGCTTAACTATTTTTCGTTCATATAAAAAGTAATTTTTATTAGATTAATCTTTCTCTTAGAAATATTGGATCAGTCTATAGGGTTTTAATTTTTTTCATTCATGGATTGAAAAATTCATTGATACAGAATCTTTAAATGACATAAAATTGTTACTGCTAATACTTATTTATTAAGCAAGTATTAATATATTGATAAAAGACAGACAAAATGTGATCCATGTTAATATCCTCTTTGTCCTATTTGTACAATCGAAAATTGTATGAAATAATTTTTTTTTAATAATTGATTGAAGTAATTCTTTGAAATATTAAATAACCATAGGAAAATATGAGACACACATGAAACAAATGAAACATGTTTAATAAAAAATTCATCTAAAAATACATGGTCCATATGAGATTAATATAAGATCCATATATGATATATAAATCATTTATAGTCTGTATTTAATCTACATACTGGGTAAGTTTAAAGTCTCGAAACGGTCAAATATCTCGAAAATTCATGTTGAAACGAGGAAACGAAAAAACGAAAAAAAACTTATTTTTTAAATGAAAATTCTTTTAATGGCAGATTTGGATTCTTGGTTGAAAAATAAGATAGTTTTGTTAGAACCATTTTTTCAAAATCATGATAAATGTCGCTGTAATCGGACAGATTTTTTTGTCTAATTTTGGGGTTAGATTTTTGATATGACGCAGTACCTCACAAAACGGTAACTAGCTAAGGGAAAAAATTTTTTCTCCCTACTCCCTGAAGGGTGGGGAGGGGATAATGTCAAAATTTCAAACATAATCCTGTACTTTTTTTCACTGATTCGGATTTTCCAATTAATTAATTATTTGCGTGATTACTTATCTGTTTTTTTAGTTCATTTGCTATTTAATCTACGAGTCGCGATTTGACAACTTTTTTCATTGAGAAAAAGTTTATTTTATCTCTGAAGCTAAAAGTTTGTACTTTTTTCTGTAATGAAAAAGAGTACCACGAAAATACATCTGATTGAATTTTACAATATTAATACATTTTTATCATTTCATTTTTAATTCTTTAACCCTGTAAGAATGTCGCTTTCAAAAAGAAAAAGAATTACTGTTCTGGTTATGCATGGATATGGTGATAGGACACGGTCCTATCAAGAAGTTATAAATTGGTTCAACGACACTAATCCTGAAGAATCGTCAATCACGAAATCAACAGTACACTGTACTGTTACCTGTTTTGAACAAACCGGTTCAGTTTCGAATCGACTGAGATTTGGAAGACCTAAGTCTGTTTGTAATGGAGAAATGTTTCTGGATGTTTTATTTCCAGAGCAATGTTCATACTTACTCATAGCAAGTTAGAATTAGTCATAAATCTGTTATAAAGATTCTAAAAGAATGCAAGTACCATCCTTATAAAATTAAACTTGTTTAAGACCTAAGTTCACGACTTTGATCGCAGAACTTGATATTGCAAAAAAACTTTTTCAAAACGATAGGTTTTTTATCTGGACAAGCTTTACAGACGAGGCTACTTTTGAATTAAATGGTGTTGTCAACCGGCACAATATAAGATATTGAGCTACTGAAAACCCGCACTCGTTGCGAGGCAGTCATAATCAGTATTTACAGAAATTGAACGTTAAGGTTGGGATTTTGTGTAAACGAATTTTAGGGCCTTTTTCCATTGATGATAATCTAAATGCTGAGAAATATGTTGCTTTGTTGGCAGATCAAATAATACCTGCAATATATTGAATTATCAAGACAAGTATTTGACGATGTGTGGATTCAGCAAGGCGGAGTTCAAGTCTATTTTTGGCTTGATTGTTTAAAATTTGTTGAATGAAACTTTTTCGGAAAGATGGATAAGTCGGAGAGGTGCGTTAGAATGGCCTCCGTGCTTGCCCGATATTGCTTCTCGTGATGCTTTTAATTTGGATTATCAAAAAAGTAAAGTTTACGAGACAAAACCTGATAACCTGGATGAGCTCAAAGAAAGAATAGGTAATGTATCAAACGGCCTAACACATGCCAGCGTTGAATATTGTTAATCACCAATAATTGATTTAAATAACTTCTACGTAATTCACTGATGCAAAGCTAAGTACAATGTTTCTTATTTGAAAATGTTAAAGTTACATGAAATAAATTATTGTGAAAAATTATTGTAAAAAATTTGATTGGAATTTATGTGCTATATTTATAATTGATAATTTAATTTTAAATATTCTGAATTCAATCAATTGTTTTTGAAAGTTAAAAATCGGTATGAAAATGACAATTCTATACATGACTAGACTATCAATTGTCTTTTTGGTAGAGTGACATTTTATAAAATCGAATTACTCAGAAAGAAAATCTCTGAAAATTTGCTTCACCACTCTAATCTTATAAATAAGATTTTCTAATAAAGCTTCATCATATAAGAATCGAGGATCGTGAATGATCTGAGTTCGATGATAAAATATTCTTTCTATTTTTCAGGAATTTTGTCCCTGTTTCAAAATATATTAAGAATTTTCAATTATATTAAATATCAACACTCCGGCATTTTTTTGGCGGTTAGGAAAGATATGTTATCAGGACTAGGGACTTAACTTTATAAAAATTCAAAGCAGAATAATATTCTTTTTTAAAAAACGGAGCTAATATAGAACTTGTATTATATTGTTTAGAAAGATCATAAAAAATTTTAATGAAAGTTCTTTTAAACTTAATACTAAAAAACAAAGCATTTTCATAATAATGATAGATGTAATGTCAATCATATATATATATACACCTTGATCCTCCTAATGTTAAGAGATTTCATATAATGTGAAAAAGGCATTTAATAGATTATTATTGGAATTTTTGTACAAAATATCATGCAATAGATTGAAATCAAACTCAGCAAATATTTTATCACACTCTATAGTAAAAATTTAGTCCAAGAAATTTTGGAAAGAGAAATATGAGTGTTGTTTTAGATAAAGTTTCAGATAAACAAACTCTAGATATTTCTATAACTAATGGTCAATTATCATTTTCATATTTATCATCAACAACTTTCTGATTATTTTCATTGTCAATTTATAGAGGTTTATATCAGTCAATTTATAAGGGTTTAAAGTACAACGAGTGGCATCTTCATTATAAGAAGACAGGTTGCATTTGTGAGGAGCATCACCAATTTTATTATCTTTAATGTTGTGAACACTTCAATCATTTGACGAAATTGAACCTTTTGTGTTGAGTTCTCTATAAAGATTTCAATTATCAAAATTAAACTGAATGTAATGGAAAAATTTAGATTAAACCTGAACAAGAGTCAGAACTTTGCAAAGGGTTTAGGTAAGCGATATAAATTAATAATGGTAATATTATCATCATTATCGCTAGAAAAAATTAGAAGAATTTAAATCTCTACTTTATCAGATTTTTATTTATAGTACATGAAGAATGATTGCTATCAATTAATTAAAGTCTTAGACAACATTTAATCATTATAGTAATATTTTAAAAATTGGTTCAGACAATTAATATATTTTTTGAGTCCCTCAGGCAATATATTAGCTTTATTGCTAATTGATTTTGTAACCGGCGTTACTGATTCGTGGAACTACCAAAATTAGCTGATCGCGACCGAAGCTGATTTTGACCAATGACGATACCCGGTCGAGAATTAGTGCCGCGACGGCCAGTTCGAACGGTTTTACCGTTTTCACCGCACTTACCTGTCGTTTCGCTGCTCCCGTTTAACCCTAATTTTGCCCTCTTGCACCCCTTTTGCCACCCCAGTTGTCCCTAGCTTTGTGCCCTGAATTGTACCGAAACCCCCTTTTGTTAGCCCGCCGCGAGTGCATTTAATTGCACCGCGAATTTGAAAAGTGTGTGTGTGATTGTGCGGCCAATCGCCGCCGTCAACGCCGCCGCCGGACGCCATCGACCGCCACTTTTTTTTTGACACCACTTTGAAGCCCTTCTGAGTGATCTGGTACCACCCTCGCTACCCAGGCCGATAGCCCAAATATCCCCCTTTACAGTAAGCTATTTTTTGTTCTATTTTTTTCCGTCCTGTACCATTAAAACACGCGCACTAAACGCCCGTTTGCGCGTGCCGCCGTTAACGGCCCTATTTGTGTTTAGGGTCTTATCCTTTTATTATTAATAACTAATTATGCACTCCCTGCGGAATCACACGGGAGTCAGACGCGCTCGTCACCGTTTGACAAATTATAATAATTTTAAGCAATAACTAAATTTGTTGATTGCACCTCATATTTTCCACTCTAAATGTTCCACTAAATCTTTATTTCCACTTTGAACGTGTAGTATTAAATTTATATTAAAATTTGTTCGGTTGAAATTAATAATAATGGTAGTAGACCTTCAGCAGGGTGTTGAAAGGTCTATGCTTAACACCGACTGCTACTTATACTGTGCGTCTACAGCGAAGAAAAAAAGGCAAAGTCAACTGAAAAAGTAAAAAATATCCAGAATGTAAAGCTCGTGCAGTCATCAGAGTACAGACGAATCATGGACAGGTTGAAGTAATCAGAGTGCCTGATGAATCGCCGCACAATAATTATGCTCTAAACTTAGAAGAGGTTGAAGTAGTGAGAGTGAGAAATATTGTGAAAAGACGTGCTAACGATCATCCAAAGGCCCCTCCAGCCTTGGTTTTGTGAGTCGAATTATACGATGTCTTGTCGTAAATGCCAGAGACGACCAACTTGACAAAAATGATTCAACGTCAACATTTGAAAGATATTCTGACTAATCCGTTAACCATAAATAGCTGTGGAAAACTACCTCAAAACTTTCAACATACGTTAGCCGAAGAACAATTTTTGGTTTACGATTTCCAAACTTTAATCACCACATTGTGGATGAATATTTCCGAAGGCTTCTGATATTCACGACAAAAAAAACTTCAGACGAACATAAAAAGACAGCGACTGGTTCGACTATTGAACTTTTTTAATTGTTGGAAGAAAATTCTCCCAACTGCTCGCTATTCTCGCGGACCTTTATCAAACTGTGAATGGCGCAGAGAAAAAAATTGTGTTGCATGTCGTTATATGATCTAATGAAAAATAAAGAACAGCGATCATATCAAAAAATAAGATATCTCATTTCCTATGTATGTATAAATTTAATTAATTCACATAATCCAATAAATTAAAAATCAAATTTACTGCTAATAAATTATTATTTCAATAAGACTATATAAAAATTTGTTTAGGTTATTTACAATAACCTAAACAAGTTGGCACCTAAAACAAGAGTTTTAGGTGCAGTTTACAGATGAACTTCAAGAACTCTATGACTATGCCAAAATGAAGAATCATGTGCCCAAGGAGAGCAAGACATTTTTAAAAATCCTTCGCACATTATACAAAAGGAACGAGAGACTTGATAAAGCCATGAGGCGATCAGTGATTCCAATTATTGCAGAGGAACGCATATATCTTCCGACTTAGCAGCTCGATCGAAGCGAATACAATCGTCCATGAAGCCTTTGGAATTTCTTTTGAAGATTTGCAGCGGCAAGAAGAAAAAAGATGATAGGGAGAACGAAAGACTGAGGCTATTGCTATTGAATGTGATGCATGATATGGTACTGAGGCTAGTGCTGTCAGAAGATGCCTAGACCGTTAGATTTGCGGATGACATCGCGGTAATTGTAGACAAATACCTGGCAGACATCATCTTGGTAGTTAATGAAGCTATTAGGACTATTCAAAGATAGCTGACTTCTTTAGGTTTAAATCAAGCATATTATAAAACGTAGGTGAAGTTTATCAACGACAAGAAGCAGAAAAAGACGATTATTCTTACGGTTGGCGGATGGGAGATTCAGTCACTGTCGAAGCTGGAAACTTTAGTATATAAATCGACGTGCGTCTACAGTTTCACCTCCAAATAATCAGCGAAAAGAATAATTGGTCAAAGTAACGCCGGTCTGCTATGGATTATGCTAAACATCAGTAATCGAAAACAGAATAGGTGCAAACTGTTGACGAGCGTGATGAGATCCATGTTTCTGTATGCGGCTTCCGTTTGGCTGAGCTCTATAGCAACTAAGGTATGTGTACGTTGCGGGGGGCCTGCGCATTCTGAAGTATGTCATATGACGCCGTGTGCGATGTAGTTAGCATGATGCCCATTAAGATCCTGTTAAATGAGAGATAATGGGTGGAATAGAAGGACTGCCATACAGTAGCCGAACACGAGAGAAGTGAGTCGCTCAGACGCTGACAGGTTTACTGGGATGCTTCTCAAAATAGCAGGTGATCTTGCTTTCGGGCGTACCAGAGCCGCTCCAAGCTAGGCAACATACTGATATGTCCAAGTTGTAACAAATTCGATGAGCTCAAACATGTTCTATTCACATGCACATTAGATTGTAGTGCCAAATATAGGTATGAGTGAACATTCGAATTTGTACGAATGGTATCGAACAATACGGAATGAGATCAAAGCATTGCATATTGCGTTCACGTGCTGAAATTTTATTTTATTTTCATACGACTCGATGTCACATTCCTGCTTAACACGTGCTGCGATAGAATTAAAAACCTCCAATAGTATACCAATAGTATAAATATTTTCTAGGCCTAAAGTCATTCACTTAAAAAATTATGCGTATGCATGTGCAACCGTGCACGATCTCGGACACCAGACGACTGTCATTCTGGCATCGGCCTATTTTCTATACGATGTGGCTGATGTTCCTCCCTAGAGACACAGACTTCGGTAATTCATTGCGAGGATAAGAATATTCCTCTAATTATGGGTTGCAACGCTTTATGTTGTGTAAGGCAGCTCTGACACCAACTCGAAAGAAGTATCATTATTCACATTATTGGCGGGATCTAATTTGTTAATAGCTTATGTAGGCATCCAACTGATTTCGAGTAACGCAATATGAAAGGTAGACTTCACATTTATTAATTCGCCAATTAAACAACACATCGGGTAATGTAAAGTGTCTAACCTGTCATAGCTCACTCGACAGTTGATTTTTTTCAAGTCGTCAGCCAGAAATCTATAGAGCCACTATATCCTCTGAATTGAGATTGGGGTACATACCGCGAGGAACCGAGTATTAGTCCGAGTCAGTTTTTTGAAAGAAGGTACTCTAGGGTTCAGGCTGATGCTGCAACCGAGCTATTAACGAAGGTGCTCCTAAACGTCTCCTAAAGGTCCAACAAAAAAAGAACTCGAGAATGTAAAAATAAAACACCCTGGTACACTTAGATACTCCCTTAGAGCAGAGACAAGATAAGCTCGTTAAGAAGTTCTGTGGCATAATCGAAGCTTGTAGAGTAGTATATGTGTTAGCGATACTACTAACAAGGACAGTACGCTGGAGCACCTAATGGAGGTGAACTTTCTGGCATGTGTTAGGGCATCTAAGGATGAGAAGGCCACAACGCCTGAAAAACTGAATAGAGCCATACATAATACGGTCCTTATGAATTTCCAGGATCAGATGGTATCTTCCCAGCCATGCTGATGAGGGACAGGGATTTGCTGACAGTCTTTAGAACTATTCAACATTGTTTCCAAGTCAACATACTTACAGGAAAAAACACTCAGACTACGTGCTGACGGGGACACCCATTATCAACTTTCTTCTTCCTTCGAACTTTTAATCAAATTGAGAAAGACTACACGGATAATATCATTTTTTGAGTGAATTTTCTATCTCATTCACGTTAGTCATAACTACAACTCTCTACCTAAAATTAGTGATGTCTAGTATATAGATGGTGTCAAAAACGACGTGAGAGCTGGTGGCAGCACCTATAATCGCGAACATATTTTTATCAAGTTTATCTTCATTTTGAAACATTTAACAGTTTTGCACATTGAGTTGTTCGCCATCTACAAATACGCCAAAGTGATTTTTACGGAAGGTAGAATATAGTATAGTCGTACTAGGGATGTACATATTTTAACAGACCGCAAATCAGCGTCATTGTTCTCAGACTCACATACTAAAGAAGATATAATGGTAGACAAACTCGCTAAACTTGGAGCCAGAATGGCTGCAACGGGAACAAAGTTTGAGTACCCTGGCCCAATGAAAACAGTTGTAAACAGCATAGTGGATCAATACAATCACCTAAAAAGGTGATTTGAGACGAGCACTTTTATATGGACCAACATTGTTATAGATTTTCACCTTTGCTTTGACTGAGTCTCTTAACTGAGACGGTTGAGTGAAAAAGAGGTCAGAACGGTAATTTAGATGGCAGATCTCGCACATGTTAACTACATCTTTCCAGTAAGAGTATTGTTAAATTACATTACATGACAGCTCAGGTCATGAAAATTTATTAATCTTTCAAAGCTCTGCAAGGCACTACTAGCAGAGATATTGAAGGTTAAATAAACGGAACAGCCTTTGAGCTTTCAAAATTTTTGTTCCAACTAATATTCCATCTTCGATCAAAACTCGAGATGAATTTAATAAAACGAACAAAATCATTTTACAAAATAATGATGAAAAACGTAACAAAATGTTCTAAATAATTTATTTATAGAAAAAACATTGATAATATCACAAATAGTTAGTTTTGTTAGTTTTATTATAAAATTACTTAATAACGTGAAGCTGTAAATTTATAAATCGAATTTTAAAAAATAATTATGTATATTCTTAGATCTGATAAAGAAATAATATAATTCCACAACGTTATAATAATATATTTTTTAGTTTCTGAATTATGACAAATTAAAATATTACGCAGTTTTCACCATTTTTTTCAATATTTAATTTTTTAACGATAATTTCAAATATCGATAACATAACATTTTTGAATGCTACTCCTTCCTCCGAAGAGTTGTTAATTTAATATAACTTTATCAACTCTATGCAAAAATATGTTTCGGAAGATAAATCCTCTTTTTTGATTAATCATATCTTAGAAAAAAGTATTTTGTTTTCATTTTCTCATTCAAAATTGCCTGCAGTTCAAAAGGCTGTTCAAAAACAGCCTGCAGTTTTCTTAATTCGTTCAATATTAAGGCTCTTTCTGGCTGACGCTAACGTAGCAGCGTGACGCTCGTTATGAGCTGAGAAGATTTTGATATCAACACGACTTTCTTGTAACATATTTTTTTTATAGTTGCTAATAGATTTTGATGACACAGCATTATAAGGTGCTCTGGTTCATATAAGTAGTTTATCACAGTCGCTTTTCCTTAAATTACTAGTATAGTTTCTATAAAATTTCTAAGAAGAAGCAACACAAATTGCTGGGTGTTTGAGCATGTAAAATTACGCGTACATTTTGTATTAGTCACAGCTGTCTGCTTATTTTGATGCAGTTAACATTTTAAAATATTATTTGGTTTGCCGTGAAATAGCCGATTTTGACAATTCCTCGAAAGAAGCTATAACTGTCGCTCACGTGAGTAAAACCGTGCAAAAAAATAATTAATTAATCGCCGCTAAATTTCATTCTTACCTCGCGAACAGTCCGAGCAAACGTGCCTTAGCACATCGCCGCTGCAAGTTTGTTTTGTCGCGCGGGCGCTGAGCATCAGAATTTCGCTCAGTGGCCACGTGTTAATGGTTGTATTATATAACCCTCGTCTATTCAGACGGAGATTTTGTGAGAAAAATAAAGTGGAGTGAGAATGAGAATGACCAAAAGTGCTTATTTGATTCTCCCTGTATTATCCTGGGACTATGTGGAAACGGAATCCATCACTCGTGGAACAGGGCTTCGGTGATATTTAGTACCGCCCCCTAATACACAAACCCTCGGTTTTCCATAAACTTTGCAAGTTTCAGAAACGGCTGTCTTAATTTTATCTGGTATCCTTATAAGAACTTGATTTCTTCTAAAGCTAATTTCAGAGATTTTTTATTGCCGCCAGAGTTTGGACTCTGTGAACAGTAGTTCAAGCTGGCAAAGTGCCGAGCTGTATTGAAGCTTGCTTAAATGACAGTTGATCGTTAGCAAACTGTTTTTGACTAATAAGAAAAGACAATATCCGGGTTCCAGGTGACATTATATTTAGCTTTTTGAGGTTTGAGTGCAGCTATTCCTTTAAAAAAACTCATTATGGAGAGATCTCATTCCAACTAGTTTTCAGATGAGAACGATAACGCCACGCTATAGAAGTTCAATGTACGATAGGTTCTAACATTTTTTTTCACAAATCGGCAGGAAATTTAACACATTTTTAATATTTAGTTCATAAGGATTGATTCTTTTTTTCGAACAATAATTCCACTAAAATTAGAGGTTTTTTGTCTTATTAGAGTGTCTCTGAGGGTAGAGAAGCTTCAAAGGAAGTGAGGGAAGATTCTTTTGCTCCATCTAAGGCAAATCTCTAGTTGAAAATTTTTTAGCTACAAAAGTAAGCTGCTGTAACAACGGGTTACACCAAAAAGAGATAATAAAAAGTTAGGTGTCGTTTAGTTCTGGAACCGGAAACTTTCTAAACATAGGAAATCATGATTGAGATGGACATAGGGTAACAATCAACACTCTTTAGGCTTTATCATTTATATTTTTCTGTAAACATTTAAGAATAATAGCGAATAGTGAATATGCATAAAAATAAAAACCCGACCATCTTAGAGTATAGGTAGCTGCTTCGACTTTTGAGTTAGTTAGCCAAGAGTTAAATTTCTAGAATTTTCATTGATATAGATGGCAAACAAGTTCATATCGAAAGAACCGATTACTGAAAGAACCGAATTATCTATAATTTCGAAGGCAGATGTTGTTATCGACCATTGGATTTCGCAAGAAATCATACGCTATTCTCTGTCTGCGTCGACATTTTTGGCCGATTATGATGCAACTTACCACAAGTTTCTGCTATTTTTAGCTAAAGATGAAAGGTGTAGAAGCTGAACATTGCCCATTTTATTTACATAAGTAATTGCAGTGGTATTATCCATTCTTAAGAAGATTTCAGTGGAACGAAGATATTTTTCAAAATACTTGAAAGCAAGAAAAATTGCTTTAAGGTCTAAAAAATTGATATGTTTAATAACTTCTTTCTTTTCCCACAGACCATGAACGGCAACTTCATTGCAAAAGGCGCTCCACGCAGGAAGAGAGGCACCTGTAAAAATTTCAAGGACAAAATTCTTTTATTGAATGAGGTTAACGAACATGGGGTAACTAACAGATTTAATTTACTAATTAATAACCTTAATCGAGTTGTCGGATAGCGACATAATCTTTTAAAAATCATCTTGGTGTTTTTATAAATCTAAGAGCTTGTCCCTTCCGAGATATTTTGTATAAAGCGAACCGTATTTAGAGGATGAACAAGCCGTAACGAGTACACCTGTAAGTCTAGTTAACGACCTGATTTTACGAATTGGTCTTTCTTAATGTCTAATACAAATTTGTTTACGCCTGTTCACTTTTTATCGGTAGTGATATGTAAAGATCCCTCGTGTTTATAATGAAGCCTGGAAATTTCATAAATTGAGTCAGACTGATTTTTTGAAATGTATATTGAAACCGATACGAATAGGCTGTAGTTTCGTTAACATTTTTCTTGCATCATAGTTCTGATGAAACAATCATCAAGAAATCATTAAGATAGTTCACCGATTGAAAACCTTTTGTCCTTAAGAAATCTTGAACAGGTCTTAAGATTTTTTTGAAAACTGAGGGGGTGGGGCAAAGACCGAAGAGTAAAACCTGAAATTCATTTATTTTTTCCTGGAAAATAAATCGCAAATATTTTCTCAACTTTTTTGTATTGGGATTAAATAATACGTATCGCTCTAGTCTATGGAACACAGGTTGGAATCTCTTGAGATCGAATTAGTAAAAGTCGTCCAGTTCTCTATTTTAAAATGTGGTGCTTCAATTTCTTTGTTTCATCTTTTGAGGCTTAGAATGAACCTGAATTTGCAGTCCAGCTTATTAACTCAAAAAAAGCATGACAAAAATTGATTTTTCATTAGCTTCACTTCACGAATAATGTCATTTTTTAGGAATTTTTTAATTTCGATTTGACAACCGATTTTTTCCTGCGGAGACAGCGATGGTTCAGTGTATAACTTATTAAATCGAGGGGGCGACAAGAACGAAATTTCGTATCTTGTATGTGTCCCCCAATGGCTTTCGACTAATCTAAGGCGACCTGCCGTATCAAAAGTATATCTATTTGGTCTGGAAGAAGAGATTTTACTTCTGTATAACTCAACGTGATAATAAATATTCAAATTCAAATTCTGCGTTTTTTTATCAATATTAAATGTATTGATAAAAATGTTTTGAATCATAAGTATTGTTTGTCTGAAATTTCGTTCGGTAGAGCTTGTGCTAATTTATATGAATTTAAGAATGGAGTTTTTCATTTTTTCTTGAGAGGGAACATTTTTTTCACTTTCTTTTTCTAATTTTTTACAAGCTAATGATTTTGTAAAATTTTTTTGTAAATTTGAGAAAAAATTATTTGAGGATTAAACTCGGGTCGCCTTAATAGTAATATATTTTTCTTTCGTGTTCTCAGTGGTCGTATTAACGATTTAATTACTACTAAAGAACTTATATCTAATTTGTCCCCTTTCCCTTTACTTAGAGTTTTTCATTGCTTTAAATATCAAAGATTGGGACATTCGCAACAATTCTGTAAAATGAAAATATTTTGATTTGCACCTTTTATTCTGAATCTGGTCACTTCTGAAGATATGCTTCAATGTATTCGTTATATTAGAATGAAATCTGATAATGTACTTAGATACTTTGGATTTAATGTTTGCTAGCTGTGGTATCGTTTCGTTAATTACTTTATCGATTTCTGATAAACTAATTACGATATAATTACGATATAGATCCAGTGATGTTTAACTTTGAAAAAATGTTTATTGGTAGAGTTAAGTGTAGACCTTTTATAAATATTTCTAAAATTAACTAGCCTTATTTAGTTGCACACATGCCTACAATGTTTCAAAAAAGTTTATAGATAATTCAAATCTTATTGGTGGAACAATAATTGTTGTGATTTAATTAAAAAAACTTGGTGCCTTAAAACAATTTAAATCATCACATAATTTTGAACAATTTTTCACATAATATCATTGTGCCTTAGAAAACAGTTTGATTTGATTATTTTTAAATTAATATAATAACTATTCAAATCGATTTTTTTGTCGTAAAAATTCCATTTTCTCTGTAGAGATTGTAGCATTTTTTTACAATAAATAATAGTGGAAAGATAAATTAAGTTGTTGCCTATTTCATCTATTAATATAAATGTTACAGTTATAAGAAACAGTGTCGTTTGCAAAAAATACATGTTCAATTGATGATTTGAAAATATATCTAATAGAATGGAGATTATATTAAATAACCTGGAGCATTGCTTTTTGGAGGATCATTATTTGCAGTAACTTCGGTTGCTCGTATAAACCAATGATTTTGAAAATTAGCTGCTTAGACTTGATTTATTAAAGAAAATTTTTTTTATTTTATTCAGTGTATCTATTTATGCAAAAATATGGGTAAGTATTATAGATGGGTTGACAATATCAAACGCATTCTTGATATTAACATAAATATTGTTAAATTATCAATATAAGTTCGTCTTATGTGAAAATTGAAATGATATTGTGTGTTTGGTTTTGCATAATTTGAAAAGTCTGTTATTTATAACTCTTTATAAAAGTTCAATGTGTATTTTTGAAGCACTATTAGCTCAAATTAACTGAAAATTGATTTTGGTGTGGTAAAAATCAAATATTTGGATCAATCATTCAGGATCGTTTCAGATGCAATCAGTTTATAATGAATTTTCAAGAAGTTTGCTTTAATCCCTAACGATGGTTGATTGAGATTATTGTACTATACAGCATTTAAGCTTGAAAAAAAAGATTCAAATTTGACTTGTTTCATTATTGCGTTTACCTTCTTTCAAGTTACATTTTCTTACATTCTCCCAATAAATTATTTTGTATTAGTTATTTGTTTTTTTCATTTGATAGTTATTTCTATCTAATAAAAGCTTGAATAAGTGTTCACCTTTATTACATACATGATGACTACTCCATACAGTCGAATAAGTATTAAAATCTTTGATGATGACATGAGATTCAGCATTTTGAAAGAAAAAATACCCAAATAAAATTGTTTGAACATTTGAATTATATTATATTCATAATACTAAAAACCAGCATAATATATGCTGCAATATAATAATAATGCAATATAATAATAATGCAACATAAATAATTATGTTATTTTCATATTACGTATTCATTATTTATCATATTTATAAGTTACTTCAATTAAGTTGTAAGTTCATTTATAGTTTTTGACGTAATGCGGGGGCGATAATAACATCACTCGCAACCCAACTTCAACATCAATTAATATTTTATTTTGTTTCTTCTAACTGAACACACTTTATTATACTTAATTATGAAAATAATGTTACGGGTTCTTTTCACTTACCATACAACTATAATTCACAAATCATTGTAAAGAAAAGTTTGACTTCTTTGGTAGCTGTAGCGAGCAATTGGCTAACTCACAGTTACAAATGATAACAATGAATAGGTAAATGAAGTTGATCGACTGGCGTATTACCAATTTCAGTGTAATTTCAATGATATCATTTTATATATTTATATATGATTGTTGGCGATTAAACAAGAATCGAGTCGATTCATTCGGTTACAAATTTATTTTATTTTTATTTTGAATAAATCGCGTCGATAAATCCATATAATTAGTCTATTTACTTTCATGCGAACCTTATTGTTATTGTTAGAATCCCTTCTTTTTAGACATTTGCACTATTGGGGGGGGGGGGGGAATTTTATTCCCCCCCCACATTATAAACACTTTACAACCTCGGTTGCAAAAAACTTTTTTCTTCTTGATCAAATTAATTAAAACGCAACACGGATCTTCATCTGGGAAAAACAATCTGGTGGGGAAGCAATAGAGAGGTTAGTAAAAATTTACTAGAATAAGTTACAAGAATTTTAATTTTTTTTAAATTTGTTTTTCACACAATATTTATTGAT
>JABFQD010001673.1:0-17491 GCA_022817045.1 Psix sp. ZL-2020 | reverse complement strand
TGTTTGAATTTCGCGCGCCTAAATAGGTTCTGCCACACGAAGGCGCCGAATGGGGCATTGGTGGGGGAAAGCCCGGTGTAATCTTTCATTTTTTCAAACTAAATGCTGTTGTTGAGTAAGAGAAGTGTTCTGATTGAATCTCCCTCACGCCCCAACAATATCCTACATATATAAATATATATATAATTATATATATATATATATGTGTATATATATAATGTTGAAAAATGATAAGCATCGCAATGAAAAGTCAAACGACGGAATCGAGTAGAAAAATAATGGTGGATCCGTTCGATTGCGGTGTCTATACGTATGAATAATTGGCAAACGCTATGTTGACAAAGATACTGCAGCGCAGCGGCATCCGGTCGCACCGGCGAGCCGCGCTCTTTTTTTGTCGTGGCACATAATATACATATATTGTAATCATATTTTTTGTCCCATTTAAATTCACCATTCGTTCGTTTAACTCGGTTCGCGTTTCAAAATAGCTACGACTCCGTAATCCATTTTTGTTGTATTACACGTATCCGTTATAATAAAATACACATTCACGACGTTACAATAATAAGTCTTAGAATCCTTAAACGGCTTGTGTAATGTGCGTGGTATCCTATAAATTGCCCTACCACTTGTCTCTTTGTGACTGTCTCGATATATACAATTGCAGAAAAATGGTTCAAGAGTTCTGATATATTTGAGGGTTTGCTTGTTATAATTATTATTCATCCATTTGTTCGTTCGTGTTATAAAAAATGTCTCTGTCGGCTACTTGCTGGCCTGTCGGATAATGAACAGACAGAAGGAGAACCGGCGCAAATGTCCGCCGTGAATGCAAATGAGTTGCGAAATACCGACTAAGCTATGATCATTAAGATTAGCCTTAAAAGTACGTAACAAGAGTTTTCTTTCATTTGTTTCATATGTACAAATTCGTTCGGTCGCGAGTCCGACTCGCGCCTCGCGCTTATTGCCGCGCGTCTCGCCCTCTGGTGTCCCGGACGCAGAGTAGCAAAAATTGACCCGGTGCGACGTCGTCGGCCAGCATCACCTCCTTCGAGTAATCTAATATATTTACACGCGCTCCAGTAGAACAAGCGACATTAAAACGTTAAGGCAGTTTGACTTCAAGTTTGGTTTTCTCTTTTTCTCTCCTCTTCTTTTCTTTCTCTGTTTTTGTCTTTCTGTCTTCTTCCCTCTGTTTAGCTCTTGTTAAGCTGTTGCGTGTCCGCGTCGGCGCTTGCGCCGTGCGGATCTATCGAGATGGCGATCAGGGCGATCGCCAGGTCCTGAGCGGAGTGACGAGCGAGGATTTCGGGGCCGAACGGTACTTTGCGCTCGACTGGGAACCGCGGCCCCATTTGTCATACAGGCTCCTCGCGGTTGAAGTTGATGTTCTGCGAGGCGCAAAAGTCCCGGGTGAACGGGATGCAGGTGAACAGCTTGCATACCTCGCACTCGTATACCGGCACGTTGTAGAATAGCGCCAAAAGGAGGGTGAACAGTCCGATGATGAGCACCAAGGAGACCCAGATGAGGAAGACTTTGCGCCGGCGGTCGTATGGCCCGAAGGAGATGAACGGCATGAGCGCGTAAGCCGCCAGAAAGCCGAAGATGAAGCCGAACAGATGCGCGTAGTTGTCCACCCAGGGTAACACACCGATCGCCAGCAGCACACCCAGAATTGAGATCAGTTTCATCAGCGCTCGCCGAGGGTACTTGAGCATTGGCCAGCAGTGGAGCACCTCCACCACCAATGTCGCTAGCAAGGCAAAGTGCGCACCTGCTGGTCCCACCTGCAAAACATCATAAATGAGCATTCATTTTTTTCTTACAAAATGATACATTTTCATACAAGGGCGTATAGCGTCCGTGTGACAAACAATATTTTTCGTTTTAAGAAATGTGTGCAATGTAGGTGTTTATACACGAGTGCGAAAAAGCCTCTTTTACGCATGCTTTAGCGTGCAGAAAAATAGTTTTTGCTCACGAGTGCGTATAAAGTTATTACGTACGGCTTCCGAGTATGAAAAACGGTTTTCATTACACATGCAAGCAATATCGAATTTCGCTCTCTGAATTCGAGGAGAAAAATACAATTTTTCTCCTCTTTCGGTGGCGGGTTTTGTCCGCTAGGGAGCAAAACTGCATATTTCTCCCGTAAATTTCGGAAACAAAATACGATTATTTGCGTCCACTTGTGAAAAATATTGTATGCACCTCGGAAAGCAAAAACAAGGTTTGCTCCCTTGGTGCATAATATACTATTTTGCCCACGAGTGCGTCACAACCTATTGCGCACAGCTTCCGAGCATGAAAAAATATTAACAAAATTCATGCAAGGACAAAAATGTGTCAATGTAAATTTCTTAAGTTCCGCCATTAAAAAAGCTGTTGTAGATGAAAGACAAATAAATGATAATTAGGATTACGATGAAAAAATAGACGATTCCTTAAAACTTTTAGCGCCTTTTATTAGCTTATTTAACTTCATAATAGTAAATGCATTAATATAAAATAGTTGCCTGAAACATGCAAGAGATGGTGTTTGCAATACTTTTCTCAAACAGAAGACTGTATTTAAGTTGAAACAAAAATGCAAAACTTTTGATGTTTTCCAATCTATTGCGCTTAGTATGAACTTTTATGCGTGGAGTTATGATAATGCAATTTCAAGGCTTGAAAATTCGAATCCTGTGAAAGATTGGCTTTTTTATATTTTGGAGAGCTTATTTAATAACAAAACATAATTTCATAAATTTAATTATTTTAAAATTAAAATTCTATTGATTTGACTTTCACATGCCAAAAATGTACAAAAAATGAAAAAACATATCAAATAAATCACTTTTCTCTTTTATATAATGTAATTTTAAAAATGATAAATATTTGACAACAGTACAGTATTCTTCAATATTCGTATCATAATATAAAAGCATAATATAATTTGTAATAAAAATTCGTATTATATTTTTTATTTTCGTAAAATTCTATTTCAATGCAACTATTTTTGACAAATTATATTGCCTTTTCTTTTTCGTTTTCAGTATGATCGAAAAATGATGTTTTGTTTGATTTTTCTGTATGAAAAATTGAAATGAAAATAATTAATGATCATTGATGATCAGCAGATACATTTTTTATAAAATTCATTGAAAATTGTTGAATAATTGTTTTACTGATAAGAACTAACGAAACTATATTGAGGAATACGCCAATTAATTATTCGTCGGAAATTTCAATAATGCGAGGAATTTGTTAAATGAACACAACTATATTTATACATATATTCTGTTCATATATCGTATATTAATTAATGATTCAATAAAGTGTAACTTAATGTTGAATCTTTCTTACTTATTAACAGACTTATTTTTTATTTAACAGCATTGGCAGCTCCAAAACACGTCTTAATATTATCGAAAACTTCAATATTTAGGTCAATAAAAATGACTCAAAAGTCTATTTTTTGGAATAAAGTAATACATATATAAATATTAAAATCATACAAAAGCAATAATTATTGAAATCAATTGAATATAAAATGAAACTTTTTATTGATTTCCTGTTTTTCGTGTAATTATGTAGATTAGCAACAACATTTGTTAAGTCATTTAATCGTTTGCACATTCAAATGCAAAAATTAGATTTACTTTATAAAGCATCAAATAGTAGTATTTACAATATTCAGTATATTAATTAAACTGACTTTTAAACAACATTCATCTAAATGACATTAAAATTATTGGAATCAAAAGGATTATTAGTTGACAAAAGGGTATTTACAGAGATGAGTTATTGTTACAGCTAAAATAAAATCTCCATTTTTAAGATTCTAAAGCATACGTATAGAAAAATTGTTTTTAATTAAGAGCATAAACATAAAAATATAATCTTTATTAAACATATGAAAATATACCGGCAAAACCTTAATAAACTTAAAACTTCTGATCTCAAACCATTAACTTCTAGCTTAAGTTTGATATTAATGGCTTTTACTGCGAGAGATAAGTTGAAATTCATTAGTAAGCAATTTTAATAGAATTAAGTTTAAAAGTTTAAAACTTGCAAGTCAAATTGCGTGCATTTTTGTATTCGTTACAGTCATAAATAAACCGAAATATTTTTGATTCTTGCACTCAATAATTTGAAACAAACGTAAAAGGATTCTGTCAAGTATTCAGTTTATATTTGAGTCCATTCGCATTCATAGTTACAGTCTCCTCTGTAACTAAGAACGTGAAATGCACTTAAGTATAAAAAATATCGAGTCTGCGTATTGAATGAGAGAGTGTGCTCAAATTAGAAAATATAAACTCAATTTGTGTAAACTGCATGTAATTAATTTGACTGGATTCGAAATATAAAATTACCTCTGCTCGGTAAGGAACGAATATAGCACTAGCTAGGTTTCCAGCGAGAGCTCCAATGAAGTAGATCAAAGCTATGCGCAGTGAACCGGTCAACTTTTCCAAGTCTCTCATAAGAAAATACTGGACGAGTAATGTGATGACGAGGTGCAGGATCCTGTTCAAAATGAAATACATCAAGTTTGATTTTTGCTTCCAGATGACGCACGAGTCAATATCAGAGCCCAAGAAATTACCCTGCGTGAAGAAAAATCGTTGTGAAAAGTCTGTAGAATTGATCTGGCCATTCCGGATGTAAAAAAGGTATCATCCCACAGACGTCGTGGAGGCACTCAACTTGCGAGCAGAGAGAAGCTTCTTCGTGGAAATAGCCATGTACGAAATCACAGTACTCCTTCGTCGTAATTCTACACATGCCATGAATGCCTATGCAACAAGGATGTCCGATCACCTCGCATACCATGTGCTCTGCCATCTTGTCCTTGTAACGACCAATGGGGAAGTTGCCATTCCCATGTAAATGACTGTCTTTGCTTCTGAAACATTAATTATGATATTTTTATTTGAATTCATTGCTCATCTTTAAATACTCTTTGTGAAACCGTCAATTTGTACTTTGTACAATCAGTATTGCAATTTTTACAGTATAATTTGTTATAAAAGTTTGAATTCTGTTTATTCACGAATTTGGTTTTTCAGGGCAGAGTTTGATATGTTTACCTGAAACGTTCACTGGATGGATTCATTTTTCGGCAAATGGGCCACTTGGTGATGTCGTCTGGCCATTCGTAAGGAGCTATGCTGGCTGGCGCGTCACAAAATTTGGGGTCCAAGCCGCAGACGGAACCGCTTATTCTACCGCCGGGTCCGCTGTCGCCTGGTCCCCATTTCTTCCACGTTGATATTATGTTCTGGGGAAAGACGGTTTAGGTTGTTATAATTGTGGCTAAACAAATGCTGCTGTGTCGACAAGTAAACACAATTAATAATGCCATCAATCACAATCAACTAATTACATATAATTGACATGTCGTTTCTATGAAACAAAGTTTTGATCAGATAAATTTTTATCCGGCCAAGTCATCAAGTTCGTTTTATAGAACACTTCCGTGAAGGAGGAAATTGATTGATCGTAACTATTTATTACTTTGTATCTGTAAAGATTTCGTGCTAAACGAAGTGTAAAATTATTTGCTCTTGTACACAGAGCATGTAATTTTACATAAAAAGCTTCAACTTTTTTCAGATAAAAATGAACTAAGAAAAAACACTAATCATGCATTGGTGTGAATATGAAATTTATGTTACCGTGACAGTAGATCTCAATCCCCGGATCAGTTGGTTAAAAGAAAAAATATACAATTATAAAAACTGTTTTTATCTTACATTGGATACAACTAGTACTTTGTACAAAATTGTTTCTCAAAAAAAGAAATGATTAAGTTTGTATAAGTAATTTAATTTGAGATTTGTCCCTCATATACCGTGTAAATCACATCAATAAACAAAGACAATTTTGCCGTTCCGGCAGGATCTCTTTTAAACAAATCCGAGAGGAAAATGTCCTTTTCTTACATCCTTTGATCTTACCAGGAATCATACTTTTTGATCATTTTATGTTAACATTGCGGAATTCAGTAACATAAAATTAAAACAAATAATCCTAAATGAATATCATTTTCTGAAAGAATTCACAAGTTCAGTTAAAGTGGATTCAGCGAATAGCAACAATCCTATCTAGAGACAAAAATAGAAACCAAATAATCATAATACAGGAGAAGAGAAGTGAATGCAAAATTTTGTTTTCCCCAGAGACTGCTCAGGTCTCCGGTCTATTTTCTGGGGTCTTTTTTGTCCACCTCTCAATGCCATAAACGCTTTACTTGTGTTATTGGTTCTTATTCCAAAACATAGGTAATGACATTTATGAATTATTTTCCTCGGCGAACTTTGCTCAGTGTGTTTTCTTCGTCTCCTGTAAACATTAGAAGTCGATAAGGTATAAGAAACACGGGCGATGTAGGTCAGTGAAATGACCTTAGGGATGAAATCAAAAGGTTTACATTGTTTGCCGTCTAGAGTGAATTTAAGTAAATATTGTGAAAGTAATTAGATAGACGTGAAATTTGTGTCTAACCAGCGAAGCGCTTCGGAGTAAGACATAAAAATTGATTAGACGGCGTAGCTTTAAGTATATTTGATTCGGAGCTATTTCAGTAACACCTAATTCTGCCTCGCGGCGAACGGGGCAAAAAATGGAATCGCGTTATTTGGCCGAAATAAGGGATTGCAGGAAATTTGTCTCTCGTTTTAGATCGACATTCTGGCTGGCAAATAAATGAAACGTAAGGTATTCTGAAGAATCGACTGAGAAGCCTAATTTGGTGCATAGCAACAGAGCGGTGTCGAGACAAGCGCAATTAAAGATCGCGGCTCGCTCGACATTTTCCTCGCTCGCTGCAAAAGTGCGAGGGCTCGCTGGATAGCATAATCTGGGGTATTGAATTACACATGTGGTGGACTCGCTGTTAGTACAGAGACAGCTAACTCGACTCAGTTTGTAAATGAATATGCGCCCAAATTTTCTTGCGCCAAAGTAGAAACGTAAATAAGCGTTTTGTATTACTTGTGCCGTGGTTGTCAGTTGTTAAGACAAACACAGACCATGTATTACATGGTCTGGAAGAGATAATACAGACTCACGATGAAATAAGTTTTAGCTCCACTAATTGTGGGCTTGAAACAGTTTACAATTAGACTGTGTAAAGAATCAAAAGGACATTTTCAAGTTTGCACAATTCAGACTTACTATAAATATTTATTATAAACTATTTGAACACGAAATAAACCAGTTTCCCTTTTTGTGCTGGTTCTATCCATTTGAACAGCTCTGCAAAAACAATGTCATCTTCACTGAGAAATCGAATTCGCATTAATTACAATTTCAAGTTATAAACTTACGATTTGATTGTAAAAATTGTGATGTATTTAAAACAATAAAATGCGTAGCTGAAAAAGTACAATAAACATCTTTCTAAATGAAGTTTGTACGAATCCGTTTTCTCAGTCTTGTAATTTTACAATTTGCAATAGTTATATAGAAGTTATTTGTTTGTTATACGACTTTATGGCATCGTCATTGTCTCATACTCACTGAACAATCTTGTTTACTCGATTGTACACAGCCGGAGTCGTCATTGCGAATGCAACAAGCTGTATCTCGTTCTCTCTCTCTCCAGACATCGATTTCCTTCAAGATTTTTATGTCACGTCTCATGCAAGGAGCAAATTTCGCGCCTAAATGAATCAAATCTGCAGCTCTTGGACCAATCCAGAAATTCGCTGGCTCTTGGTAGTCTACTTGTTGCAATGACAAACTCGTCACAAGAACCTGTGTGACATTCAAATTTGTGAGATGGATATATTCAACTTATCAGCTGTTAGATAAAGACGCAACTTACCGATCCTGATCTGTGTGCCAAATTGAAACCTATCGGACCGAATCCGTAGCAAAATATGGAAATGATCAAGATCAGCACCTGGACGGTTGTAATCCAGTATGTAAAATATGGTCTATGATCTTCTATGTCATCCAGCTGTTTCTTCACTTCAGCTTTTTGCGCCACACTTTTGCGAAACGATCGTCTGTGTGAATAACAAATTCATTTAACGAATGTTCAAACTGACAGTCCTGTCAAAATCAGTCATCCGATTTGGCTAATTTCATTGCTCGTAATCTGCTTTTACGATATTCCATATATTACGTTTTTTTATATTTACAAAAAGTTATCTCTTATGATGAATTACGAGCTGCGATATAGGTATTCATTTTTTAAAACGTAGTCAGCCTTATCGCCCCCTCTGAATGGTTTCAAATACAGAAGCTAAGAGAATTGCCCCTCCCGTCAAATATAGCATGGCGGCAGGTAGTTGCAGGGGTGTTAAAAATAACAATGTCGGAGAAACACAGATGTCATTCATTTTAAGGACGCGCCTAAGCGGCGAGGATATAAGGAGAAGAGAAAAGTTGTGATTTAAAGTGAATTAACTTTAATGACAATTGCTGAAGAGGAAGTCATCAAATAAATATGATAAGCCTTTAAAAAAGTGAGATGTCGCTGTAACAGCTATTGACGTCAAAGTGAAAGAAAAAAGAGGACAAATAGCAGACAAACAAAGAGTGTAATTTTTGCTAAAAATATTCTTCTCTGTTGATATTTAAATAATCACGAGTTCGGACTACCATCAAAGGATAAATAAAATGTGTACAGTCGTACCCAAAATAACGCCCAACGATTCCCATTCCATATTGCCTTCGGTTACTGTTGTCAAAAACACGGTCGATAGTATTCGGAGATATTCTCTTTCCGCCGATATTCCTTTTCAAATTCACTTTCCCGCTGGAATGCCCTTCGGCTTTATCTTCACGTTGATTATCTAATCTTGGTCTGAAACAACATTTGACGTGTAAAAAATTGTCACAGCAAAATGTTACAAACACATAACGATTTCACAGATAGTCAAAGAAATAAAACATTTTAATGTTGATATGAATTTCTGGCGTCTTTTATCTTTATTATTGATGGTGCAAATAAAGCTAAATTTATTTTCAGAGCCGCGCAAAATGGCGTTTACGTACCCTAAAGTGTAATGATCTTTAATAATTGCGCGAGGTCTCCGGGAATGTCCATCAATTGTTGTTCTGTCTTCGGCTTGATGTAAGTACCTAATGAACAAAAAGAATCATAAATTAACCAGTTAAATTCCATAATAGTTCTAGAACCGAAAAAAACACACGTTTATTATTTCATTTTTTACGTCGAAATGTAACGCGATATCAAATACACGATGGCGAATAAATTTGATGAGTATCGCGAATTTCTTGAATCTCATTTCAATTAAAGTATAAATTAGTAAAAAAGTTTAATACAAAACTCTCATGCGTTGAATGAAGATAGTAAAATTATATATGATAATTTTGACCTCAAAACCACATCATTTCAGCCATACGAAAGTTAATAAATGAATTCGTACAATATATTTCGGTTAGCTCAAATTGAAATTGGTATTACAATTCGTATTTTTGGCGGCAAAGAATTTAAAGTTCCGTATTACATTTCAAGCAGCACGAAAGTCAATAATTATCATCATACTAGATCATCATCGTGCGTTCGATATGAAGCAAACTTGCAATCAGTAATTCCGCCATTACATCCGATTCGCTTTTGTAACTTACAATACACCGCAATAGAAACATTTGTAAGTCATTTTGTCAGGTACAAGAAAGTTGAGCAAACTTGAGCATTCGAACTAGCTTGTGAAAAGTTAAGAATATTTGTAGGTCGGAAAAGCAAATAAATATAATCCAATATTTAAGCATCGTAATATATAATAATTGCATCTGTGAAAATGACGTAACTCAACCGAGCTATTTTATTCGAATGATCGTAGTTACAATATCTGCGCTGCTACATCTTTGTCTGCAGCACAAGCGAAGCGAACTTTGTTGAATACAGCAGTTGTCAGTTTTAATAACGTTGAATAGTGTTGGCGGAGTATATTGTAAGTGCCGTCAAACGAAATTTGTCTGTGAAATCGCAATTGTTGATTTACTTGATAACTTCGTCGGATGTTTCTCGTATTGTCGCAACTGCTGGTTCTACTTCTGCAGTTGCACCCAGAGGCGCTTCGTTTCCCTCTGCGGCTTGTTCGAGTTGTATCTGCGGTTGTTCCGATGAGGGTGGCTGGATCGACGGCGGCGTGGATGCTGGTATCACCGGGGATGGAGGTCGTTCAAAAAATGCTTCCTCCTTTTCAACCCCGCCATCCGAAGTCGCTGCCTCTGCTCGAGACGCGCCCGCGATCGCGCTCGGTAGAAAACTCCTCGATTCTGGAAACGAGTCGGATTTCCCCTTCGAGCGTCGTCGTGCTAACGTCTGCGGACAAGAAAAATGAATCTTTCGATAAATTGTTTCCAAATCGAAATCACATTTGAAAACATGGCTTTTTTACAACGTATATTGTATTCTTTCCAACGTGCGATGTACTTTTTATTATAAAGATAGTAAATTCATAATGGACGTTGTAATTTTTACAGAGTTAATTGAAATTTTCATTTTTACGCATTTTTCTCTTTATAAGTTGGAATATTGATCATATATAGTGCAGACTCCGGATATGAAAATTTCACGAGGAAATGTAATATTTAATTGGATAGCATTTATGTCATTTGTGCTTGATGATATCATTAATGTTCTCATTAGTTCGTTTGTTTGATTAATATTTTGATATATTAGACACTGAAAATTATAGAAACAAAAGAGAAATATCACAGATGTTATGTATAAAATCAAAGGAATATAAAGTTGTAAATTCAAGACAAGATGTACATCTCAATTATAACTACAGTAGACTTTTTGATTCAAACGATATATTATTTTCGCCATTTCCTAAACTAACTTTATGATAATAGAAAATTCATACCGATTAATATGTTATCAGAACATGATACACCGACGATATACATAATAAGAAAATTAACTTAAAAAAAAGAGAGAAATTAAATCTCCAAAAAAGAAAAATATTTAAAACAAAAGCTAAATTCTTGTAAACTAATTTTTAACATTTATGTAAATATCAAATTTGATGAGGAATTTATATTAATTTCGAAACGTCATATTAATGATCGTTTTTATTTAAGTTTCCTTATTGACAATTTATATAATATTGATGAATTTATGTCATTCAAAAAATTAGAATTTTCTTTGGGTTTTTGGTTTAATTTTGATCCAAATTTGTTTGTCACTTTTGACTCCGGTAAAGACTTTAGTCTTGAAAAGGTATAACTAAGTTTGCTATAAATACATTGTGTATTTGTAAAGGTGCCATTAAATCGTTCTTGCCTTGTACGTTACAAAGAAACATCAATTGCCAAAGATTTAAATAACATAATAATAATGCAAATTTTATTATATTCTGTAACGACTACGCTCGTAACAAAGCAGTCACTCTTTTTTAAACTTTTCCGATAATTTGATCAATTATAAAACAAAATGTCTCAATCGATCACTGAAGTAGATTACCGAGTTTGTTTTATTTTATAAAGTATAATGTTTGTATTGAGAATGAAGTAGCTTATGAAATTGGCTTAGCAAATTCATATTTTTGAAATTCAAAACCAAACTTTCGCCATGATTTTTTGTAATCAAAGTTTCTTCATTTTGCAGATCTGAAATATTAAAAACACATTTACTTATTCATTATTAGCTTTGTTATTTATGCGTACGTTCATAATTACTGAAAATGTGACTGTTTCCAAACTGCTTTTTTATCGCCATGTTCTAATAATTTACTTTTATTTGCATAATTGTTCCGAGAAACAAAAATAGTCAATTTTGCAGACAGAAATTTATTTGTTTGCCATAAATGTTTTACAAAGTCAACAAATCCAACAAAAATACGAAATTCACAATAATGAAATACATCAGCGAATAATACGAATTAAGAACATTAAAATTGATACGATGGTATTTTAACGAAGATTCGTGTTTGGAAGAAGACTGATCATTTTGTTGAGATCGCATCCTTTTGTGTCGACAGACGTAATGAGCATTGTGATCGGAGACAAAGTTATTGGTTTTCCACTGAATATTCCGTAATTTGTAGAATTTATATACGAAATAATAAAAGTTTCTCGCAGTGAAACATCGTGCATATTACGGTGGATATTTTAATAAATTGGATCCGGTTGGAATCGATATTCAACGGGGTATCGGATGAATTTATCTCGCGCGCGCATTAGTACACGTAGCAGCGATACAATGAGAGAACTCAAACTGCAAATAAATAGTTGTAATTTTTAAACTAAAATGTTCGTCGGACGTGCAAATAAACAAAATCAAAGTTTTGCCTATAAAAAGCTGACAATGTGGCGAGGATTTATTTTATTTCGCTTTCCGGTGATATTTTGTTTGGCCGATTCTGTATCGCGCTGCGCATCGACGGATTGATCAATATTGTTAAATTCGAGGCACGCCATTTCTGGTGACATCGAGTTGCATTACTCGACGTAGATAAGCGTCGTCGACGGGGACTCGAAGATGACGGATATGCCCTATCGTATTTATGTATTCCTCGTTCCGACGTACCGATGCAAATGCTACGCTCGAGGACGGCGCCACCTAGCATCCGTAGCGCTCGATATCATTTCTCTTATCTCAAATTGTCGACTCATAACACTAACTCTCTAATTAACTTGCGCGTCCTCTGCCACGCTGGCCCGAAATCCCGTGTAATCATTATCATCGTGGGCAAATTTCTACCAACTTATTTCGCTGTTGCGCTAGTTCATTTTCGTAATCATCTGTTTCATGCATTCACTTATCTTTTCACGCAAGTGTTTAGAAATAAGATAGGCTCCGTAAAATTGTCAATAATCTCAAGACATTTTTTCTTCGCTCGTTATTTAGTAGCGTAGCGATTAATTAGTGGATGAGAAGTTTTAAAAAAGTTATTTCTGTAATTATAAAATGATCTGCTAAACTTCTACGAGAAAGTTCTTATACTTGATGGAAACGACATCTTGGTCAGTTCTTGAACACTATTTCAAAGTTATGAAAGTGTGATGCGTTATTTTTTCATATTTTTTAGTTTTCTTCTAGTGCCATTTCTTTAAATGTGTATTTCGAAAGTATTACTGAACGTCAGAGTGTGCTAAAAAATTTATTAGTAAACTATATAAATGTAACTTCAAATAGTTTTGTACTAATGAAAAGTGGAATATATAGGTTTAATATAATGGTACCTGTGGATTATTTATCATTGTTATTCAATTTTTAAATGGCTTTTTATAAGTTGTTAAATTTATGACAAATTTACTTCTAAAAAGCAAGAAAAAATCAAGTTTACAGTTAGGAAAAATGTATTGCCGACGAAACTTTTGAGATGACGTAGAATAAAATATATTTTATTGTTTTATTCTCCTTCAAAATAACATACGTTAATATCAGAATATCATAAAGTTCTTTTCAATATTTGTTTTATGTTTTTTGATTGTACTTTGTGCCATGTTAATTTTTGTGCCAAACTTATTTGATATATTTTATAGAAAAATTTACGCATTTTGGAATATGTACAACAAATTCAATGTTCCTTTTTCATCTGTTTGTGATGCAAAGAAATATAATATATATTGGAAATTGTAACGTGATAATTTGATTTAATCTTTTAATACCGGAAGTAACCTAAACTTCAAAAGTTTTGTCAGAATTTTGTTTTATGTTTACAAATGTATTGAAATTTGTCTAGTCATGACAGAACTCTAATAAAATGCACTTATAATTGCATATATAATAAATGTATCATTTGATTCATCTGTTGAATTAACGCAATTTCGGTTATAAACTAGGTTATCTAGGGTTATTCAAGGAAGAAGTAACTTTGTAAAATATGGAAATGAGCGTATCTTGAGATCTTTTGTCTGATTTTAATTTGATACGTTTGAAAAAAGCATTACTTTAAACGTGATCTATTTTCAGTAAAAATGTATTTTTCTCTTTAGATCTTTATATGATAATTAGAAAAATATTTTACGAGGCTGAGTTATATTAATTATTATTTGAACGTTCATGTCTGTTAATCTTGGCAACGCAATCTTCAAACATTTTTTTCAAATTCAACATTATACTGAATGTTCGATTTTACTTAACTTTCGTATACATATATATACATTGAAGAATTGAATTATTCTCGGATCAAAATTAATGAATAACTACCTATTAATTTCAAGTACAAATATTGACATATTTCTGTATTCGTATTGATTTTTAATAGTTGTACAACTGATTGAGAAAAAGCGATACGAAGTTTTAAGCACAATTTAAAAGTTCTACTTATTAAAACATTTACATTATATTCAATATTGTAACTAATAATTCTACAGCATTAACGATTGGACTATTTTTTAAATTTGGAATAATCAGAAAAAATTACGAATTGATATTGTACACTCATTCACAAAATGTTTTTTCAATCAAATTATAAATATTCATAACTCAACTTGCAAAGTTCATTTATGTCTCTGGAAACGTGTGAATAGAACATTACGGAGGGAAAAGAATGCAAAAATTGATAATGAAAGTTTGAGCCTTTTAGAATTCAAGAGTGAAATTGATTAAACACATTTTTATAATAAAAAAGTGACCTGAATTTGGAGCAAAGCTACACGTTCTCGGGACTAGCTTGATGAAAGGTGCAACAAATGAAAGTTGAGCTCGAGTCAACAAGGTGGAAATGAGAAATCAACTAATTTTACTATCCGAGTAGCTCATTGTCTAACTAATGGGCTATTAGAACTACTTGCAGTGACGCATTATGACTCGCACTACTTGTACATTTGAAGCGTGCGCGGCAAGTGGTACAATTCGAGTCATGACCAACATGCCCTACTATGCCGGAGTTGCACTACTTTGACTGATCTAATATCACGATTTGCTGGCATTTCATTCGTGCTACTTGTATAATTTTCGAGTGCCCGGTTTCTGTTCGAATTTAATTAATATCCGTGTAATTAATAACTCCATAATATTCGCGCAACAACTGCAGATATGTATTATTGACATTCGTATCGAGATATTGAAATGCAGAGCATCGCGATGCGAATTCTTGATACTAATTCGCATTCCGGATAGTTTTCTAATTTGTGTTTGTCATTATTCTCTTTTAGTTTCGCTTGTGTTTGTTTTATATTATGCCCGGCGTGCAGTAGCTTTCATTTCCATAACTCGACCTTTTTAGCTGTTAACAAGCGAAGTTGGCTGCAATTGCATTGAAATTTATAGCGGCTCGTCGGACGTCGGTGCGTGCTAGTTTTCAATTATGTATGACAGGCAGTAACTCTGAACAGGCACCAAGCTTACTTGTCTTTGCTAATAGTATGGATTGGCATGCACCGTGTAGTGTATCGTAAACCAACTCTGGGCCCATAAACAATTTTTATCTTCCTTTTTTCACCTTTTATAGCTACCCGGGCAGGGTCAGATACAAATCATAAGCTACTCCGGAAATTAGCTACACTTCAAGTGTCTTCAGCGATGTCTAATTTTTCAACAAATATGTCATATCAATAGTTTCCCCCTTTTTTTCACTAACACAAACATATTTTTTTTCTTTTACTTGTGCAAATAATAATAACAACTAAAATGATAATAAAAATAAGTTATATTTTTTTACAAAATTTGTAATATACGTTGTATTTCTCACGTTTGAAATGTCACGTTTCGAGATATTCTATTTCGAAACTTCGGTCTGTCAGTTTCGATTATGAATGATGACGTTCACTTTGAATTCGCAGTTAAATTTATTTTATTTTTCTGAAATAATTCGAAAGCGCAATTTCAGACAATTTAGGACTCGAATGGTTTTCGTCAAATAAACGTGTTTTCTAAACAGGTTATTTTTAGCGTCGGTGAAATATTTTCCATGGATTTGATAACTTATTACAGCAACAATTTATAGAATGCGGTTATAAAGGTGGAAAAGAGTAAGCGATGTGTGACGGGTTGATAAACGAATTTTAATCTTTAATAAAAAACCCCAAAGGGTAAACGGCAATCATTTCCTCAGAGTGAAAATACCTTTTTTCGCTTCAAAACCCGGCAACTCCAGACTCGAATGAGGTTTGAATTTCATTTGAACTTGAAACGACATCATATTTCGATCGGAAAACAAAAAATGAGAAGAAAAAATCATGAAAAGAACAAACAAGCGAAATGTGTCGGTCGTAATTTTGAAATGTTCTATGTGACAAACAATCATTTTTGATCTGCAATTTTCTAATGCAATGGTTTACTTTCATAATACAATAAATCCTAATTTCTTGCATTTTCGATCGCATTTCAGGACAAAGGTACAAAGAGAAGGTACCAATTGTATATCATTTGTTATTACGATTACTTTTTAGTATTCTATTTTTGGTTCGTTGCGCTTTTATTGTTTTCATACAAGTAATTACCCAGCGTCCGCATGATATACATTAAGGCAGCAAAAATCATAGGAAAAGTTTCTTGCCGTTCATATTCATTAATATTTTGCCCGGCGGCAAATCAATTGATTAATTTTTAACATATACTGCAGGAAAGAAAAATTGAGTAAAAAAGAGGGACAAGAAAAGTTGGGGGAAGACAGAAAAATGAAAGAATGAAAAGAGAACGTTTCTAACGACCGAGTTATAAAATCGAAATTAATTCGATTCATCCGTGACTTTGAAGAATTAATATTTGTAGTTTTTGCAGAAGAAATATAGCGAATTTTTCAGCTAAAGGAACACGAATAAAATCTCGTACACGAGTCTTACCCGTTAATTATCCAATTCTCAGGCTCAAATGAGTGTGTGGTTTTTTTACTCTTTGGTACGAGTTTAATCCAGCCGAAAGCAGCATTTATGTTCTAAGTTATCATTTAAGATTATACGAACAATACCGTATCAGCTCTGCGTGTGATTACGTAATGAGGTAAAAAATATCGAAAAAGGCTCTATTATTTTTGAATATTGTAGGTAAGATACACGTTTTTTATTTCTTTTGTCCGATTTGCTTATAATGTATTTTTGCAATGTTTTAGACATTTTAACGTGTTTATAATTATTTTCAGTGTTTTTCAATCTTTTAATCTTTTTTTTTCATACTTTTCTAAAATAAAATTATTGTTTATACTGTAAATTATTGACAAAATCTTTTTACTAGATACCAGTGTTGTACATTGTAGTTCAAAGACTCTGTTTTTTTAGATTTATTTTATTCGTTATTTTTATGAATTATTGAACAAAATAATTACTGTTGAGCTAAAGATTGAAAAGTAATGATGCAAATCGTATACGCACGGCAAAGTTCTTTTTCATGTAAAAAATAAAACAGTTGGAAAAACTAAGTGAAACGTGTCGTATTAAATAAAATTTAGTTACGTTAACTAAATTTTTCATTAATTCTATTTAGTTTTCAATCATTTTAATCAAACAGTTTCAATTGACAGTTTCAGTAGATAGTGATATTGTGAATTGTTTTAATTGAAAAATTAATTTTTTTCAAAAAAAGCTTTGTAACTCTAAAATGTTAGAAATATATTTA
>JABFQD010001672.1:0-17503 GCA_022817045.1 Psix sp. ZL-2020 | reverse complement strand
AAATAATAGTTCAATTAAAATGAAAGTTTTATTAATGTATATGAAATTTGTTTAATTCAATGTATTACTTGTTGAAACTTTCTTAAGATAACAATTTAAATTGATCAAAATACTCATATGAAAAGTTGAACTTATTCTATGCTGTTTTTATAATTAAACTCCATCAGAAGTATACATTCATTTTTAATTTTTTGTAGATATTAATGTCATGGATAAAATGCGTATTTTATAGTATTTAATAAATTTGCATGTTTTAATAAAAGCTACAATTTTTCTATTAAATTAATTATTCAAAAGAAATGAGAAATATTTGAGACAAAAATATACAAAATCAATTTACATATTAAATTTAATAGAAATTTTAAATCAAAGTTGAAATATCACAATCTCATCACTAAATTTTATGTTACGATGAAAATGTATTTGTTATTACAGCAGTTAAAATTTATTTAGTTACATAAAAATATGGTACAAAAATTTTTACAAAATGAATCCATTTATTTATTTTGTTTAATGAAATGTTGCTTTAGTGTTATAATTATTAATCTCGTGAAAATATATATTTGTACATTTATATCATAACCAGCATCATTAAACATTTAAATTTTTAATATATATATTTTTGAATCTTAATTTTAAGATCCTAGTTTAAATTTGTACACGACGTAAAAAACAAATATAATTGGTAAATTTGGAAAAAATTTCATTTAAAGAAAACTTGATACGTATAAAAGAGCATATGACATAATTTTACATTTTTTTTTGATTAGTCATTGATTGAATGTAAAACTACATATGGAATAAATATTTCATAACTCATTTAAGATATACTCATTTCATGCACTTTTACAATGGATGTACATACATAATGGAGTTTTTGTTAGTTTTTAAATATTAATATTAACAACAAAATTCTTAGTAAGTTTGGATTGTAATTTCTTTATAATTACACATTTAATGTTGAACCTCGTAAGTTAAAATAAAATTTGTTATAATTAAAAAATAAACTATCTTTCATGTAATTGTTTATACAGTAAATGGATAATAAGAAAGCCTAAATTTACCAATTGAAATAGTAATAAGTCCATGTTTCAATAACCTTGCAAAATTAGTTCGAGAAAATGTGTAAAGTTTTACGTACTTTCACGCGTATATTGCTTCCTTGTTTTGACTTATACATATAGTTATCTTTCTTACACCATTATAATCCATCTAATATTCCATTTAAAACGTGTCCGCATATTATAAGCGTAAATACAGAAAAGTGAAACATTGTACAATTGAAGAATACAGCTGATCTAAAAGTTCTTAAACATCTTCCTTGTTGTGAAATAAAACCGAGAAAATTGAGTTGCGAGTATGTGCTCCGATTTCTCCATAAAACATATCAGTATAAACAATTGTATTAACCAACGCACGTCAGCTTTGTTGGAACCTGTGATTATAATTATTTATATAAAGCACAATCTCGTTTTCTTTACAGTATTCTTGTTTCATATAATCTTCTAATCCTACTTTTATGAATGCGCTAAAAAACTGAAACGAAATCTGTGTTTATCATAAGACATCGTATTCGTTGCATAAGATATAGTAAAAAATCATTGATCAAAGTATTTTTATAGGCCAGCCTATATACATTCGCGAAAAACGCATCCCAAGAGCGAACCGCGACGCAACTCAGTTGATCTTCAATGACCCGTATTTCCCGTATGCAGCGATGGAGAACGAAGGCGCGACATAGTCTAAGAAACGAAGAGAGAAGAGCTCGCAAAGGGACTGCAAGGGAGAAGTTGAGAAGAGAGAGCTCGCGTGATGGCCATCCTGTCCAGTTGCAGCAGCGAGTACTACCTTGATTGGTATTAAGCGACACAATATACATCGGCGGAGTTGTGAATCGAGCGTAGGAGAGAACGTAGCGTATAAGGTGTGAGTTGTTCGGCGAAGTCAGTGACGCTAGAGAACCGATCCGGAGCACACCGAGCGGCGATCGGTCTCCGAGACACCTTGCGCCGATTCGTCAAGAGAGATTCAACAGGAACATTGTTGCGACTTGTTTTCAGTGTGCTTCGAGAGCACACTTAAGTTTACGAATTCGCAGGTGAGTCACGGTTTTAAAAATAAGTGGTGTGTGCTCATCATCAGGTGTGTGATCACAAAAAAACCAGGATCAAAATTCAAGGACAATGTAACTTGGAATAAACGTTGTCCTAGATAATGATTTCAACTAGACTGACAGTTAAATGTATCGCACTTGTACATAAATTCGCATAAATTGGACTCTTGGCTCTTTTCGAAGTGCGTGAAACGCAACGCTGAGCAAAGTGAAAAGCGAATGCCTGTGACCAGAACAGGATTACTGCACGAGTGAAATAAGTTAATCGAAGCTGGACGTGCCTGCAATTGTTGCTCGAAGGATCTATTGGAGAACGCGGAAAAAAGTGTGCAACTAAGTAGGATCGTTTAAGGATCGGAAAAAAGGAGCGTTTGGAGAACGCCGAGGGAAACAAAAATGCGTGTAGAAAATAAAACAAACGTTACGTAACACATTTTATGGTTGCGTACGAGTGAATAATGTTGCGGCGATGAAAGTTTTCAAAAACAAATTATACGGAACAGTTTGCATCTACCTGGCTATCATTAAACTGATTACTGAGTTTGGTATATACAATAATTGTACGCTTGGCACAAATCTCTGGCTATTGTTCAAACTAAATAAACAAATGAAAATCAGTCACGCGCATTTCTGCGACCGTGACAATGAAGGAATGACTTGTCTTCTGATTTCGTGGATATGAGTTCAGAGAAATCACGAGAAAATAATTTGCGGATGAGACAAAAAATTATAAATTACGAGAAACGCTGCAAATTTACGCTAACAAGTGGAGAAAAAAAAGTTGCTTCCTATTTGAGACAGAGGCAAGATTGTCATCGCATTTCCACAGCGACTTTCTTCGCGATAAAAGTCATACCGACTACGAGCGATTGTGCGTGGATTGTAATACAGTTGCGAGCTCTTGTTTTCGTTTTGCTCATCTTCGCTAACCTTGTGCTTTCGTTTCGTTGAAAAAGGCAAGAATCCGTGTCTTCCCACGCGGCGCGTTTTCTTTTGCGCACGTCTGCGCATTCGTATCTACGTAATCGTCGCGCTTCTCAATGAAACATTAGAATTTTAAATTCCAAGGGCCCGGCAACACGAAAACCCTGCGTGGGAAATCCCCATGCCACTTTTTTTTTTTTTAATTTCCAACATTAATCTCTTATTTTGTCTGACTCACCTTAGCCTTATTTGAGACCGTTGTCCAATGTTCACATTTTTGGCATTTCGTGAGATAAAATATGCCGGCTTTCCGATAGAAATAATTTTAGCAAAATTTTGTTGGTTATATATTGTTTTACTGGCAAAAGTCACACTTGTTGAATACCGTGGAAAAGGATAAACGACGCAAAATAATTATATTCATGATTTTACATTTTAGTTTTGACTGAATTTCGATAACAATTAGGTGACAATAAAATAGTATATAATAACAGTTCTTAAAGTCTGTTTAGAGAAATTGTTCATTTTTTAAATAATATTGTTCATCGTTAAAAGATGCTTCCATTTTGAAAACGTTTTCTATTTTTAAAAAGAACTTTATCTACGTTTTTCATCGTGCTCTACATAAGTTAAATCTCAAAAAAATCACGAAGTAGTTGATCCTCTAAAGCTGCAATATTTTTCACTCCATTTTACTCGAAGACGATCTCGTGTTACATGTTATGTTCTATATCATATTACGATTCGATTCATTTCAGAAAATAATGCCATTTGGTATTATATACCAGTCAGTTTAAGTAATCGTCAGAAATGGGACATTTCGATTAGATAGATCACGATTTCCGTGTTTATGATTGGCGAGCAAATTAAAACTTTCTTTTAGCATGAAATCGTAATGTCCATCATAAAGTCATGCTTTCAACAATGCGAAAATGATATCGTTGGAACGACTATGTGTGCTTAGTAAATATTACAAAGTAAATCGTAAATTCGGCACATAATTTACGTAAAAATCGTAAAACATGAACAGCTAATCATCAGACTGCATCAACTAATGGTCATTTTTATTGTCTTGTGACTCGCATTTTATGCGATAGCGATTCATTTTCGTTCGGAAGAGGAGAAAAAGTTCATTGTTTGACAAGCAGGTCGCTTTTTATGTAAAACAATGAATATTCTTAGGCACGTTTGAGTTTAAGAAACAACTGTTATTATTTGTAATAATGGCGCGAATTATTGCATGACAAATTTTGCGTACATTTAGGTCGGAAACCGGAGAGTTGCGTAGTGCGTCAAGGCGATAGTACGTGATTTGTTGGGGTTTGATATTTCAGGTATTTTGTTGTTCATTTGCATGTTTTTATTCCAAAAAATTTGAAATGCGCCATAAATACTCATTGAGTTATTTTCAAGGACCTTTATACTATCGAGCTGTGCGGATGACTAAAAACATTTGAAAAATAGTCGTTTTTAAGTGTTTTCCTTCAGTCACGTTTGATTAATCGATGCATCAAGAAGTGAATTAATCTAAAATGACTATTTATATTTGAAGAAGAATTATCGAAAACTACAGGTCTTTTATTAACATTTCTTATTATGTTTGTATACTATTAAAAATGATATCTTTAGCTTGAATAAGTTGTACTTTAATTACTATATGCCTCATAAAGTATACGTTATTTTATGAACACTAAGATTTACATTATAAACTAATAAATTTGCCTCTTAACTAGACGAAAGTTAATATTTACTTTGAATTTATGCAACGCATTTACATAATTTAATTTGAAAACAGTTTGTCTATAAAACAATATTTTGCTAAAACGAAAAATTCTCATCAGTGCGTTACTCATTACCAGAAATATCTTGTTCTTTCACCCAAGCATTTTTATCCAACATCCAGTAACGACATTTTGACTTAACATTTTTTTTTTTAGAATCTATTTATAAAACTGGTTCAACGTCGCGAATTCATATGAAATGAAATCACAAAAATTCACCTTCGTTTCTTCTTTCTTGGAGAATCAGTTGGAAGAACGAGCCAAGGCGAACGAATTTATTTAATAAGATGCGAGTACTTGCGAGCCGACGGTATCATTGTGCTAGCGCGCACTATGATGAAAACGTTATCTGGCACACTTTGGCTTTTTTATATGTCATCTAGTAGCACGCAAAAGTGGCTAACCTATACCGGATATAATTACAGGCGGTTCAGAATACAAAAAGACTTGATAAGCGCAACATCAAATATAAATTTATTTGCGAGATTTAATTAGCTGCTCCCAACATAAACAAGAATTGAGATTCTACTTTTATAACGTCGCGGTTTTATAGCTACAAAGATGTATTAATAATTGTGATTCGTCCTTTCTCCTTAATGTAAATTATGCGATTAATAATCAAGCTATAAAATATTGTTTGTCAACTTTATCTACCTAATAATACAAAATAAAATAAACTTAAAGATAAAATAAAAGTTAAAAAACAAGATAAAAAAGAACAAAACTGCACATTTATGATTTGGTAAAACTGTCAATTAATTTTAAATTAGTCTACTTAAAAAAAACTGACAAAATATATTCCAAATGGTATAAAAAACTCCGATCGAACATTTAGAAAGATTATGTACAAATACATTCACATCTATGTCAGATGATATCTTTCGATGACGAAGTATTGTGTCTATGTAATTGAAACAAATTATAACCGATAATACCAAACAGGAAAATCTGCGAAATTGTTTCTGAAACAGGAATATCAGATTCGTGTGCACAATCATATTTTGTATTATACATATTATTTTATATGGAATTATAAGAATTAAAGTATTTATGATAAAAAAAGATGGAATTTCTACGTAAATTGATATAGGATGTTATTGTTTATTTTATAAACCATGAACTGTCATTTTACAAATATTTGTATTCATTAATCATAAACTTTATTTTAATATTTTTTATATATGATTCATTCCATAATCATATAAAGGTAATAAAACATGCGCAATTTTTACATATTTCTTTCGCTCAATAACGAAAGGAATTGCTCAAAAGAGCCTTATAGGATATACGTCAGTTAAAATATCACCACACCTCAATAAATTTAACTGTATATCTGTTAATAAATTCCTATTATTATAGCAATACTTCTTACAAATTATTATTTTTATCATCTTTAATTTATACAAGACTCATCATGGAATATCATAAATACTTTATTTATCAAAATAACTTCAATTATAATATAAAACAAGGATATTTATTCACTTGATTTTTAGTTTTGTCTGTTTTCCAATGTCAATATTTAAAATTCTTAATTTATATTCAATTTTCACCTAAAAAATAATTGTTTGTTGTACCCTCAGTTATAAGATTGTATGAGCTTAAATGTGATAGAGTATAATAAAAAAACAGTAAAATATAAGAAAAATATTGAACTTTGCAATTTATTTACATATAATCAATTTGAAATATGTGGTAACCACATACACAATGTCACTGGCACATTCTATAGAACAAATGAGCACATTTATCTTTAAACAAATGTTCTATATATCTCCATTACAATATGTAATGTCTATTGGATAAAATTGTACGACGAGTTCAGGTGATTCAGGTTTATTTTTACTGATGATTCGGTGGTAACTAGAATTCGATCATCGTAATATTTTCTCAGCATGTATGCAAATGCGTTTCTTTAACGTGTGGGCGAGATTTTGAATAATTTTGTGAGTAGAATGAGTAACAGGCTTTATTTTACATTGCAGAACCAATCGTGGCAAAATGGACTGGCGTTGGCCTTCGATATTTTTGTTGTGCAACCTTTTGATATGCGCGTCTGCAGTACCGTAAGTATACAATTTGCATAAGAAAACTCTTTTTATAACTATTTGAAATATGCAAAACTTCGGTCCGCGCATTTACGCAACTAAAAGATACTTCATTTGGGTCGGGGTAAATTTAATACGTTGGGGTAGGTTCAAAAGAATTTTGTTCGCTTATGAGAGATTTATTTTTGGTAGTCATTCGCTAAAATAAAGTTTCGATAACAGATACTATGCTGTGATTGGCCCTAAAGTGGTTCGTCCCAACTCAGAATATCATGTGGCCGTGAGTACCGCAGGAGTCTCTGCTCCACAGCGAATTCTTATCGAACTGGATGGCACGTTGGATAACGGCGATTCCTTCAACGCGTCTGAAATTGCGTGGGTCGAACCTTATTCGACTAGAATAGTTAAATTAGAGGTAAGCGAAGCTTTGTGTTATAAAATCACAATACTTATTATATTGAAATATAGAAATCAAAATTAATACAATTCTTATTTGAAAATGTAAAATATCAATATTTCACGAGTTAGTATCATATTCCGATATTGAAACATATATTATCATAAAAATGAACGAACTGAAAATTTTGTGAATTAAAGAAATATTAAATAAAAAAGAAAGAGTGTCATTAAGAAATAATTTGCGTCAAGTTTGATATACAGAGACATTAAAGTTATTATTAAAAGGAATCTATGTGATTATTGCAGAATATAATTAGCAAAAAATTGCCTCAAATTTCAATGTCCGCGGAAACTTAATGAAACATTGTTACAACGTTTGCGATTACAGCTTATAACTATCATTATTGTTTTTCAAACGCAAATAACCAATTGTTCCCTCAATTTTTCAATTGCGCATTCGAAAAAGGAATTCTTTTTTTAACAATATAGTAACCGACGTGCGATCAAAATTGCTAAGAAATAATACAATAATTAATATAAATCATGTCGTAAGTTGGCTTATAAAATGTTAATGAAAACTTATAGATAATCATCTAATTTACACAAGCAAGTACGATTTTTTCGTAAGGCATGTTCTACTGTCTAGCCAAGCTGATCCGAAAACGAGTCAGTTTCAGATTAATCTCAAATTCTATTGTGAAAACTGGTTCAGCTCTTTTGGTTTTTACAATAGACCACTGATATGAAACCAGCTTGTTTTCAACTTGAGTTAGCCCAATTAAAAATCATTTAAATTCTCTTTTATCGATTCAATTCATTTAATGTGAAATGCTTATTTTTAGGTCGGTGATACTAGTCCCGGCAAATACAAACTCAGAACTAAAGGACTATCGGATTTTTATTTTGAAAATTCAACTGATGTCCAGTATGTTCACAAAAGCTATTCAGTGTTCATCCAGACAGATCGCGCTGTTTATAAACCAGGAAGCAAAGTAATGTTTAGGTGTATAGTACTGGATTCAAGATTGAGACCAGCTTTAACCAGACAAATGGACATTTACATAGTAGTAAGTTTTAAACATATATATATCAAATTCATAAAATCATTTGACTCATTTGATATTCAATGTCTCTAGGATGGTGCTAATAACAGAATCAAACAGTGGAACAGACCTCCATTGACTAGAGGAGTATATAGCGATGAAATAGAACTTTCTAATTCGCCTGTTCTAGGTGATTGGAAAATTGTGTTAAATGTCGGAGATCAGATTTTTGAGAAAGGTTTTCAGGTTGCCGAGTATGTGTTGCCTAAATTTGAAGTCACGGTTGACACTGCTAAAGATGTCACGTTCAAAGAAGGCAAAATTTTCGCTACTGTACACGCTAAGTAAGATTAATGAAAACATTAAATTGAAAAATATTGTTCATTTATTATTCATAGTATTTATTTCAATGTAAAGGTATACTTATGGCAAACCAGTGAAAGGAGAAGCTACCATAACAGCATTTCCGGACATCTTTTCTGGTGTAATCCAACCAATTTTCCAAAATCCAATCCGTAAGATTGTACCCATTGATGGAAAAGTTACTGTTGAATTTGATATTTTAAAAGATCTTAAACTCATGGATGAATATACAAGACCAGTAGAAATAGAAGTCGCAGTCGAAGAAGCGTTAACTGGTCGAAGACAAAATATCTCGACGCAAGTGACTCTTCATAAATATAAATACAACATGGAACTTATTAAGACATCTGAATATTACAAACCAGGATTAAAATATACTGCTATTGTAAGTTAAATGACAACATAAAATATTATACATATGCAATATAAAATGTATACGCGTGTATCTAAAAGTAACTCTTTTAATGGCATCATAAAATAACTTGAGATGATTTTCATTTTAGTTACGACTACACTATCATGATGGTTCACCAGTCAGAGACAAAACAAACCGAGTTATAATTTCTTATGGTTACACATTCAATCAATCGGCATATACAAATATTTCGAGACTACTTGATGATAATGGAATGATTGAATTAAATTTTTACTCGCCGCTCCCTGAAAACAACGTATCATATCCATTAAATATTGAGGTACTGTCAAAATGTTAAAAACATTATATTATATTATATTGTTAAAAACATTATTAATATATTTCCAGGCAACATACTTGAATCGCCATGAATGGTTCCCACCAACTAATCAAGCAATGTCTCCTAGTAATACGTTTCTTCAAGCTACTCTTAAAACCAAAAATCCAAAGGTAAATTCACAATTCATTTATAATCGAAAAAATATTTGTGCTAAGTAAAGTAACTATATAATTATCAATTATTTTTGAAGGTGAACCAGGACATTGAAATCGAAGTTAATTCTACTCATCCTCTTAAATATCTTAGTTACGAGATCTTAGGTCGTGGAGATATTTTGTATGCAAACTCCATTGCAGTTTCAGAACAGACCACTACTTCTTTTAAGTGAGTATTCTTGAATTTTTGAGTATCAAAATTTTTCAATTTGTACAAAAAATATATTAGAATCATTTATAATGACAACAATAGAAATGATTTATTTTTAAATATGTAGGTTCCTTGCAACATATGTGATGGCACCAACAGCCCATGTTTTAGTATCGTATGTGAAAGACGATGGTGAAGTTGTCGCGGACTCTTTAGATATAGAAATCGATGGCACATTACAGAATTTTGTTGACATCAGAGTAACTCCAGGCGAAACAACTCCAGGAGGTAATGTTGATCTGACTATCACATCCAAACCAAACTCCTACGTCGGTATTTTGGGCGTTGATCAAAGATCAATACTTCTAAAATCAGGAAATGATATAACATTGGTAATTAGTTTTATTTTTCAATTGAAATTTATTTTTCGTTTTTAACAGAATAAATGAATAGTTGTATTTTATATGCATTACAGGATCAAGTTAAGCAAGAACTTATGTCTTACGACCAGAGTGAGATGTCTCCATATGATAACTACGGTTTCAGAGCTTCTTATTGGAGAACTGGCTCTTCAACTGCAGAAGAAGTTTTCCAAGTAAATAATTTGATTTGCAAATAACTTGATTTCTTGCTAATCGATAATATAATTAATGTTTTTTTTTTTTTTTTTTTTACAGAAAACGGGTGTTGTAATGTTAACAAATGGTTACGTTTTTGAATATTTCCCAATTGGTATGTATACATATATTCTTTTTAATTATATCTTGATTCAATCAAAAAAAACTTACAGTATACTAAAAATAGTAGAAACTAATGATTCTAATAATCATGCGTGATCAAACTCAATTAGTTATAAAGGTTAGCGTTTTATAGCATGTTGATTACTGACTTGTCTGAACCTTGGTTGAAGATTGAATCATTCTGTAATGAATAAACTGGCTTAGTCCAAAACTCTAATTATTCATAATACCTAACATGGCTTATATGTGCATAGTGTACTACAGATCTAGTCTCGACGGAGTTGCATTTGCGTCCGCCGCCGCAAGTCAAGGTCCAGCAACGGTCGTGACCGAGAAGATGAAAGTTCGCAAGAATTTCCCCGAAACCTGGCTTTGGCAAACGCTTGATGCTGGGTAATGCGAATTAATTCTCAAAATAAACATGCTTTTCTTTTTGTCTTTTAAGAAGACAAAACCAAAAGCTATTTAGGAAATGATTATTCTAATCGAAATCATGTATATGGTGGCGAAGAAGAATCATATTAGAATGTTCAACGTAAAAGGTGATGGGTACGAAATAATCGATATCATCTCATTAACATTCAGATCAATCATTTAATCCTATCGCTTGAACTTCGAAGGCCTGAAAGATCAAGTAATCCATAATAACTGCAACTTGTCTGGTAACTGGGTATCTCGTGCATTGCAGAGGTGGATGGAGTTAACCAAAGTATCCAAATTCGAAATTTACTTCATACAAACGAGTATTAACAAATAATTTATATACACATCAATAGTGGAAAAATTTTGATTAGATGATTTCAAACTTTCATCATCTATAAATAAATATATAAATGATGTACATACTTAGTACGTTTGTAAATTACATGGCATGGAGTTATATTACAGGAAAACCAGGGTTTTTGGAAGGTAGAGTAACAGGATCGCCTCACGAGGTATCCACTTTACGACCAGACAATGGTCCACCTCTAGTGCACAGAATCGTAACCAGACCACCACTGGCGGGTCCTTACGCGTTCTCTCGCATCCCGACCCCTGTATGGAATAAGCCCCGTGTTTTCCTCTTGCATGATATATTAAACACCTGGCTTTTCGCAAATTTCTCGTCAGGGTATTTATCAATAATGTTACACTCGCTTTCCACTTTGAAATTGTTACATGATACCCGCTTTATGCATGTTTCTGAATTTAGAATACTTTCCATATGTAAATATACGTTTCAACCATGAAATTCATTCTTTAAGCGGTATCGTACAACAATTTCTACTCATCACTTCACACTATTCTTGAAGTACATTCGTATTTATTGGTCATCTGTGGCTTTGTTTGTTCAATCACACTTTCTGATAAAATCTTTTATGAAACAGAATTGAAGGGAAAACTGTAATCAAGAGACAAGTACCAGACAGTATAACATCTTGGGTATTGACTGCTTTTTCAGTCGACTCAGTTCACGGATTTGGTCTTATTGAGCAACCTAGAAAAGTATGTATCTGATTTTTGAATTATTTTTATGAAAACTTAACTTTTGTGCGTCTTTGTATAACGCAAACCAATTCTATTGTCCACAGCTCAAAGTGTTTCAACCATTCTTTTTATCAATCGACCTTCCCTACTCTGTTATTCGTGGAGAAATAGTTGCAATACCAGTGGTAGTTTTCAATTATATGGATAAGGATTTAGTTGCTGATGTCACTTTGAATAACAACGACAATCAATTCGAGTTTGCAGAAATTTCTAATGAAGTGCATGACCAACCAAGTAAGAACTTATATTTTTTCTCAATTTTATGTCTTTTTCTTTTTCAACTTTGTTAATTCATTTTTCTGATTATTAGAGGTCGAATTGTATCGGAAAAAGAGAGTTCAAGTAAAGAGACAGTCCGGTGCCTCTGTTTCCTTCATGATAATACCCAAAGAAATAGGACCCATTACTATTAAAGCATCTGCTACCAGTATTTTAGCTGGAGATAGTGTCGAACAAAAACTTCTTGTCAAAGTAAATAGATTTATTGGTATATAGATATTTTCTTCAAATTGAATGAATTGAAATGAAATATTAATATTGGATTTTAGGCTGAAGGAGAAACGCAGTATATCAACAAAGCTATTTTTATAGATCTCAGGAACACAAGAAATTTAAAAACTAACATAACTATTGAACTTCCTAAGAATATAGTACCTGGTTCCGAATACCTCGAAATCTCAGCTGTTGGAGATATTTTAGGCCCAAGCATTCCAAATCTAGCAAATCTAATTAAAATGCCGTTTGGCTGTGGTGAACAAAATATGTTAAACTTTGTTCCGAACATAGTGATTTTGAACTATTTAAGAGTAAGTCAACATTTATACATTGATAGAATAAATATTTATTATAATATAAAAACTCAATAGTGATTGCAACAATAAAATTATATTAGTTAGTGATGAACAGTTTACGTACTGAAATAATATACAAATAATTTTAAATATAACCATTGAAATCTGATTATATTAAACTAGATACCTTTGTTTTCAAATAATTTTACTACAAAACTTTATTATAGTAAAAATAATGTCAATAAAGTTGTTATAAAATTATTTATTACATTTTATTTTTAAACATTTTTAATGCCTTTTCCAGATCAAATTCATGTTTACTATGTATTGTAAAAATAAAAATATTTGTAAATACTGAATTAGTGTATGAACTGAAATGTTAATTCTAATTCATATATTTCTTTCTTTTTTATAATAATAGAACACTAACCAACTGAATCAAGCTGTCCAAAGTAAGGCTCTTAAGTACTTAGAAATTGGTTACCAGCAAGAATTAACTTATAAACATAAAGACAATTCGTTCAGCGCTTTTGGAATGTCTGATCCGAGTGGAAGTACATGGTTAGTATATATATATATTTGAATGAAACTTAACAATTTAACAAATCAACTCGAACAAACCATAAACAATCATTCTGTGCAATAAGGTACATCTTGGTATGATAACTTTTATCGAGCATTTAAGAAACAATTTGTTAAGCCATTTATTTTTTTTACTTGTGCATCTAAATTAATATTTTTGGAGATCTTTACTAACATTAATTTAGTATAAGTTACATATGCATATTTATTTTAAATAAACATATTTGTTTGAAAATAAAAAGTCTATTTAAAGTTTAAAAAATACATGATTACTGACTATTTTAAACAAAATACAATTATATAATATTATCACGTTAAAATTCTTTCTAATTGTTTTTCAAACAGTAACAATACGTTGTGACTTTTACTTACTAATCTTTTTATAATTATTTTGATTGTTAATTTGTTATAACACAAAAGCGAATTATAAATTAATACTATGCTGAATCAACTTCTATTGAAAAATAAATGTTAATCCTATAGGTTGACAGCATTTGTTGCAAAATCGTTTAAGCAAGCTGCAGAATATATTAATATTGAAAATCATATTATTGATGGAGCATTACAATGGTTAGCTGATCATCAAGCTGAAAACGGAAGTTTCCCTGAAGTTGGCAAAGTCAGTCATAAAGACATGCAGGGAGGAGCTGCGAAAGGTTTAGCTCTTACGGCTTACACTCTTTCTGCCTTCCTTGAAACAAGAGTAAGTCATCAGAATTACAAAATTAATTACAACTTCTTCTAAATTATATTTATAACAATTAATATTGTTATTATTAATATATAAATAAAAAATAAAAATATATTTATGTAAAATTCTAGGATATAGCAGATAAGTATAGAAATACGATTAATAAAGGCGTAGACTATATAGTTAGAAATATGGAAGATCTGGACGACATATACGCCTTGAGTTTATGCACTTATGTACTTAATTTGGCCAATCACCACTATGAAGAAATAGCATTTAACATACTAGAATCTAAGGCACAAACCAAAGATGATCTGAAATGGTGGAGCAAACCAATTCCTGAAGATGATAAAAATCCGTGGTACTCATTGCCCAGATCAGTTGATGTCGAAATGACTTCTTACAACCTTTTGACTTACTTGAGAAGAAATTTAATCTCTGACGCTCTTCCTCTAATGAAATGGTTAGTGAAGCAAAGAAATGCAGAAGGTGGTTTCGCATCAACTCAGGTAAATAAAATAAATAATTAATCAACATAATTGTTCACTAAATATAATTGCTATTTTGTTGAACTATTAACTGCATAGATGTATACAATATTATACAATACTAATAAGAAAAAATAAAATTGGTTTATTATAGGATACTGTCATCGGAATTTACGCCTTGTCAAAACTAGGAGAGAAATTAGCTAGCAAAGATAGCAGCTTATCGCTCACATTCAACTACGAAAACGGCGGAAGAAATCAAATGAACATCAATCCTACAAACTCAATGATTTTGCAAAAGAAACCAGTAAGTAAAGAGAAAAATTGTTTTAAGACAAATAAATATTGGGTGCGAAAAATTACTTAATGTCTTCGTTTTTTGTTTAGTTACCTCCTAAAGTGCGATCTGTTAACATAACAGCCACCGGAAACGGATTTGCTATAGTACAAATTTCTTCTCATTATAACTTGAACGTCACTGGAGCCTGGCCTCTGTTTACATTAGACCCGCAAGTAGATAAAATATCAAACGCAGATCATCTTCAACTTTCTATTTGTTCAGCGTAAGTGTTGATTGGAAAAAAAATGTTATTATAAAAAGTGTATGTTTAATCATTTTGTTGTTAATCAGGTTTGTACCAACTAAAGAAGCTAATGAAAGTAATATGGCGGTTATGGAAGTAAGTCTTCCATCAGGTTTCACCGTTGATATGGATGCTTTGCCAAGTCTGGAAGTATCACAGCACGTCAAACGTGTAGAAACGAAAAACGGAGATACCATAGTAGTATTGTATTTTGATAAGGTGCCGTAATTTGATTATTTAATCAATATTAAGATACTGAATAGAAATAATGAGAAATTAATATTTCTCATTTCAGATGATAAGAAAAGAATATTGTCCCACAATATCGGCATTCAGGACACACAAGGTTGCGAAACAAAAGCCAGTACCAGTAACAATATACGACTATTATGATTCAAGTAAGTGGAATCAAAAGTAGAGTATTATATTACAATTAGTAGGGGAACTGACAAATAATAATGATAAATATAATTGAATAAATTTAAGATTTAATGATTCAAAGATAAATGAAACAAACACATTTTTATATTTCTATAATATTTTTGTTATTTTTTGATTACGTTTTTACTTAATTATATATTTGAAATATACATAAGATATATATTTATCTTATTTGCATTGAATAATAGACTTCATCTTAAATTACAGCAAGACGAGCCAGGGTATTTTATGAACCAAAGATGGCCACGCTTTGTGATATTTGTGAGGGCGAAGATTGTGGAGATGTATGTGTGAAACAAGCAAATGTTAGCGAACAAATCAATGACGGCTCATACGCAACCACTGTACTTGTAGATATTAAAGTGATCTTTTGCTTATACTATTTAATTACAAGGTTACTATAATAAATGTGCACTTTAGGTGAGCAGTATTGTTAATCGTTTGAAAATTAAATTAATGAGTCAGAAATTTAAATATAACACAACAAAACATAATTTTTATTGAATCATGTTTTAATAAAGTTTAAAAAGATTCCATATTATTAATATTTTTATAATGATCAAGCACGCATTGTGCGAATATTGTTCTTATAATTAACAGTGTCCAATTATCCTTTACAATTAGGAAAATATGTGTGCACTGTTTTGAGAAGTATTATGTAATAAGAATGGATGTATGCGAGTGGCAAATCTTGTATATACATGTCTGTATGTTATTTCTTACATAAGACTATACCGATGAGTTTTAAATTAATTTTTAATCTAAATGAACTTATCAACTTAAGTTCAAATATTCGTATGTTACTGAAACATTTGATGCGTGTATAATATATTTAAATGATTAAAAATAATTTCAAAAAATGAGTGCAAATTTTTATTTATTTTACTTATCTTCCTATATATAAAATTTTGTTCATAACGTATTTTCATCAATTATACAACGTTTCATGTACTGTCATCTATGTAAATACACTGTCCATCATCTTGTGATTCTGTATCTCTTTCAAATTCAGTTTTGGTAAACAGTTTGCCAAAATCAATATTCTGTGGTTGGACCGATGTTGAACTTTCAATATTGTAATCACTATAGAGTCCTCTTCCATATTCAGTATTAGGCTGTGGAGCTGACACCACTTGACTTCGTGTAGGTTCTTTTTTGTCTAGTTTACTTTTGAGACCAGCAATTTTATGAGAAATATGATGTCTAGTTTTTTCGACAAGAGCATCTGCCTGAGCTGCAGTTTTTCCTAAATCCGTAATTAAGTAGTGACGATAAATATCTGTAATAAAATAATTTGAGAAAATAAAAAATATTCTTTATTTTGTGGCAAAAAATGAATTATAATTTTTGTTGTAAAAAGTGTCTATTGTGTCATGACTGATAAAATTAGAACTAAAAATGGTTTAATATTTCTAGTTATAATTTAGTGAAAGAATAAAATAAATTTACCTTTAATAGCCAATAATTTAATAGGATTTAACGTTTCTTGAGGTTGGAGTTGTTGCTTATTTCTGTTACTGCCTTTACCAGAAATAGTACTTTTAACCAAAATGTCCACGCCATACACAGCCACAGCCATTTGTTTAACAAATTGAGAGGGTTGTTTGGCTCCAAATTTTATGTTACAATAACTTTTATAAGGAATCCATTCGCCGTGTCCTATATGTATCTACAATTATTTGTACAAATTTATCATAATTTATCCATATTTGTTTATTATATAGTGTTTATATTTTTTAATACTTACCCATTCTCGGTCTTCACTGATAAATCCAATTTGTTTGTCATGGTGCATAAATCTCAAATGAATTTCTATAACCATTTAAAATAATTTATTTGATTAAACATTAAATTTACTTAATGATTATCAAAATTAATATATATGAACTCTGAAAGAAAAAGTATTAAAAAATATAAACACTATATA
>JABFQD010001671.1:0-17517 GCA_022817045.1 Psix sp. ZL-2020 | reverse complement strand
ATCAAAGATCAATTTTTCATTGAATCATTTTTCTGAGTCCACACCTGGAGGTCACGGCAAGCTTAATAATTTTATATATTAAACGAGCTTATGAAAAGCTATAATAACTCACCGAACAGGTTTCCTTAAAAATGGTAAAACTTAGACATTTTACGAGGCTTCTTCGTCGTCCGTAATAGCACTTAATCTCTCTTTCTATTTTTTTGCCAAAATTCAAAAATCATAATCAAACTTTATATTTAAGACAATTTAATCCAAAAGATTTTTTGGATAAAATGTCTTCATAAAAAATTTCCAAATTGGCAAAATATTGCTAAATAAAAACTTTGTTCTTGAATAAAAAAATCACCAGCGGTGATTTTCTTTCAAGTCAAAATCTGAAATCGGATAAGTTTTAATATTGAAAATTTGCATTTGAAACGCGGGCATAATCGTTCGACGTCACTAAGTTTCGTGAAAAGCGTTTCGGGCTTAACTTTTAAAGTTGGTCAAATCGCATTAGATTCCATGATATTTCGAGGCAAAGATTACTTTCGGATGATCTGCTAAACTCGTTCCTGCGAATGCGAGAAATGAAAATACAAGGATTTCTGTCATAATGGCTCTTATAACGCGACATCCCGTACCTGACTTCTAATCTACAATATGAATATATACATGTATATACCTATATATATATGTAAAGAGCAAAATTTAATTTTATCTTGCATCTCTTTCACTTGATGATTTTCAAAAAAAAAAAAAGATTTCATAGCGTTTGTACTAAACTTCAACATTTCATATCAAACTTTTTTAAAGAGATATAAAACATTTTCTAATTCTTTTCCATCTGATTTATAATAAAGATATTCAAATTCATTATGCACTTACGAATTTATTTAATCTAATTCTTGTTTGAAAATAGAACAACTGGTGAAAAATTCATGGTATACTTTTGAAAAATTCTACTTGGGAATATTTTTGTCTTCTACGTTTAAGTGATCTTTTGTTTGATCGTATATATGCTTATATATAATAATATATACAATGAAATGATGTGGAAAGATGGATTGATACTGATCTCCATTTGGTTGGGGTTTGTGAAATTTCACAACTGGATATGTGTTAGTCAAAAAGCTATTAATCCCACGTGAAAAACGCGGCTTGGGTGTTTTGAATATGCGGAATTTGTTTGCTGAATAATGTCGCTGCTTCACACAATACACACCTGGACCTTCCACTTCATGCTCCATCCAACGATCTCTTTCACAAAAAGTCGATTAACTTGACATTTGTGTTTCTTTTGACATTTTCGTGCAATTTTTCTTTGACTTCAACTAAACTTCTACCCCTTTCATAATCTGTAATAATAATATCATTATATACATTTCTAAAAGAAAATATATTTTTTGTCATCTTTCATCACTGATAATAATAATTTTAAGTAATATTTAATTGACAAATTAAAAGTTTAAAAAATTATATTATCTTTCAATAATGAATATATAATGTACCTAAAAAACCATATTATATTCAATTATACATTTTTTACAATTAAAACTATAAATTATAATCACATTATTTTAATTTCAGAATCAACAATGGAGGAAATTAGAAAATCGAAGGATCTGACTTGAAAATGGTCTGATGAAAATATTTTATTTTCTTGTATGGATTACTTGAGATCCATAGTTTGACAAGGACTTGAGGAGCTTATTCTAATTGGCTATAGTGTTGATTTAAAATTTCGTCGAAAGTTATATGGTCAAGAAACTTGAGACGCGCTATCGAAAGTAGAGCGTTTTGTCGAGCATTTGAGAGTCAAGGGCAGCAAAAGCGCAGCAAGGGATGATGCATACAAATGTGTGCGCCTCCACGGGGTGACGACGTTTGCACCACGGGAGTCCTCCGGCGTGTATAAAGATGTCATCTGACGGGCACAAGGAGCCGCGTTTCCTCCTTTGCGGCCTGGTTTGCTACTCGGAAACGGCAAATCCGAGAGTACGGCCCCTTTCTCTGGGCCATATCTTACGCGCTTGGGCCCAGATCGATCCATCGATCGCAGCCTTTGTACCGATTTATTTATCTGTCGACTCCTGGGAAATGCGATGTTAAATAAACGTCCGCTTCCTTTGATGCTAGCGGTTCGGAAAACAGATCGCTTTTTCGATTGTTTAGAATTGCTATTCGATTATATCTTTTATAAATTTTGTGCTAATATATTAAAAATAAAAAAAAAATGTGGGTTTTATAGTTATTAAAATGTTTTGAAAATTGATGACGTTTATGTCTTATTTTATCTTTTTTAGTTAAAAAAAATATATTAATTATCCACTTATCTTATTAATACAAGTTTATAATTTATAAATGTTTATAATGGATAAAATAGACAAATTCAAAAAAGTGAGATATTTAAAGTAATTCGAAATTTTTATAAAGTGTTAAATTGACAAAATTAAAAAATGTTAAATTCTTGTGTGAAAAATAATGTTGAAAATTAGTCTTTCTAATATGTAAATCGTTTAAAAAGTAGAAAATGATGCTTCATGTTTAGTTATTTTGAATAATATAATTTTTTAAAATCAATTAATTCTTGTTTTATCATTTAATATTAATTAGAGTTGAGACTTTTAAGAGAAATATACTTCCTTAAAAATTAAAACGTATAATGTTTAAGAAATTGTTTCTCAGTCGGTAACTAACTTGAAAATAATTTTCAAAAACATTTTACATTTCACTTTATATATAAATTTGATTTTTTGTAATTGTGTAAGCAACTTTTTTCTACTTAAATATAAAAAATTAAATTCATTTGAAATATTCTACTTAAATTATTATGAATTCTAAGCTCCGAAATCTTAGTGCACTACTTTACCGGCATTACCGGTAACTCCCCAAGGCAATTAAACTTTAAATTAAATTAGAAAAATAATCATATATGATACATATCAAAATATATATATTAAAGTAATATATATTAATAAAATAATATATATTAATAAAATAATAATATAATTTTTTTAACAAAAAAGGTATATTAACTTAAAATATCTCTCATCACCTGGCAATCTAAAGTAAATAATTAAAAAATAATGACTATCGAATTTCATACCGAAACCATTTTCGATAACAAATTATAATTCATAAATCTTGACACTCGTTAGTGAATCCCTTAATCACTCGAAACAATAAATTGAAACCCATTTCGGTTTTCCTAATCCACCTCATACACAAACAACAAAAATAATCCACATCTCATTAATTCCAACTATATATAAACTATTCTTCCCTAACGATCTACCATTAACTTCCGTTCAAATTTCAAAAATCTCATTCGTTTCGCTTTTTTCATCACACGCATCTCAATACATTTTCCCTTATACCATATACTATATATCGTCACAGCAAAAAACTCATATATGAAGACATAAATTACCTCGGATATCTTAATCATACCTTGACTATAGGTAAACATAGCATCTCCAAGTAAATCGTTTTCCATCGGCTGTGTGATCAAAAGCACCGAAACTCCCGAGCTAATTATTATTTTCAAATTATAAGCAGATAAAGCGAACCGATAGTGATTCAAGATTCACATAATGATGTGTATATACGTGTACACCCGAAACACGCTGGCAAACTCATCGGGAGTATCAACGCTGCTTTCGAGGCTTTGACTTTGTCGCGCTCGCAGATAGAATCTCGCAAGCGCGAGTAAGATTTTGTGTTAGTTCGAATGAGCTACTTGTGTGGCACTCAAATGTTTAGATAATGAAACTACGAGGAAGGCTTCAGATATTTGCTTTGATGTTTCGATAATAATAATTATGCTACTGGAATTCAACAAGCCAAATCCTCTTGATATAGAAATTAGCATTTGTTATATGAAACAATGTGGAGAATCTTTGAAATTTATATGTGTATTTTATTGTGTTATGGTGATGTGGATTTTGATACTGTGTGCAGTTTTGGGGATGTTTTATGAATGAATTTTGAGTGTGAAGATGTTTATATTACTGTGCAACAGTAATGAGAATTGTTATTATTAATAGAAGGACCTTTTCTAGACAAAGATAAATTATTTGAATATTGTGTGTTAGAAAGAGAGGTCAGAATCTTGGTTTCTCTACTGCTGATGATAATAATATAGGAACAATATAAACAAGTTTTATACTTTTTGAAAATCATAATTTCGATTTTGATTTAGCTTTTTTACTATGTCATAATTTAATTTACTGTTTAACTTCCACAAATAATGAAAATGATTAAATTAATAAATGGTTTTTGTGTTAATACTATAAATAAAATTCTAATTATGTTTACATATGATTTGTTTCCATATATATTTCTCATACAAATCATATTTCATATTTTGTAACTATACAACTTTATTTATTCTACAACATAAATATAAGTAATTTTACAGTTGTCCACTAATTATAAATTTCGTGATATTAAAAACAGTAATAATTAATAACACAATTAATAAAAAATTAAAAATCTATCGCATTCAAACTTAAGGTTTTGTCGCAATAAAGGCAAGATTTATATGTATATCGATTATTGGTCTCTGTCGATTTGTTGCGATGGAAAAATGTATGATTTTACTTATGCAGATGCTCTATAAATCAGCGTCAAGGTCCTCCGCGAAAAAGGCGAGTTGGCGATAAAGTTGACGTCGAAAAATAAAGTCAAGATTTACATCGGCTTCTGGCTGAAAAACAAACATCCTTCTGATTTACATGCAGATGATTCATATCGTATCGAATATAACTTAATAATTACTTATTACTATTATTATTATTATTATTATTATTATTATTATTATTATTATTATTATTATTATTTCAGAAACCAGAACGAAAAGCTCAAATGAAGCTTAGCAAATGCACGAAATCGAGCGGTTTAAATCGCTAATGGATTTGTTTTACCAAGATCACAAATCTTGGACTAAATTTTGATTCGATTAAATTGGATTTGAGTCCTTTGAGCCACAAAAGTAACTCATTATATTATTTTCACCGTAAATTAGACTTTTGTTTATGTTTATTTAGGCTTTGTCATTCGAACAGCTCGAGGTTTCAGTGGTTATGGCCATTCTTGTGGCATTATTTATTTTTATATAGATAGCAATTTAAAAAGTTAATTAGCCATTAACTGGAAAATATGATAACTACCTGAAGTCATTCGAGATGAAGTAGCTCTGCGGATGCCCGAGCTGGTTTCTCTCTGATTTCATATGTACTTAAACACTGAGGCTAACCATTTACTGAGCTCCACCTTTTGCATATCTTTTTCGATATGCGTTCTATTCTTATTTGCCATTGATATTAGACAATGAATAATAAGATAAGTGGTTACGATTTCAAATAAATTTTAGTTTAGACGTTTGTTTTGTGCCTAATATGACAAACCTCACAGCGTCAGGTCAGAAATCACTATGAAACATGTCCCAGGTAAATCACAAAAAAGTTGCTGGGTGGCGCCCTCTGGTGGACAGCCCTACTGCAAGTCGCCCTTTAAGAAAACGGAGTAAGTTCTGTAAGTAAATTCATGATTATTTTTTAAGTAATATAGTTTGATTAATTTATTATTTTTCCAGGTGTTTTACAGGTAATATTGGCTTATGTTATTTTCGTCATTAATCCTCTTCAGTTGAATTTTATTATTGGTGGTTCTGAAAACGTGCTCTTATTTTTGGTTCGTGCAGTGATAATTGTTTTTTAACTGAAGATTTGGAGTTTTTTTTAATTGAGCTTTTGATTTGTGTCGAGAAGTTGAGTATATTTAGAAACATATTATTTTATTCATTTGTTATTAAATTATTTTCAATTTGTGTTTTTCATTTCTTTATTTTGTCGTGTTTTCTTCGCTATTGTGATTACGCATGTTTGTTTACAGTGAATTTGATAACATGAAAACATGCAGTTATGGCTTACGAGAAAGCATTTATTAATTGCGCCGGTGATTCAATTTCCATAGAAGATGCATTTTAATACTTTTATCGTTAAGTATTTCCGTTTTTATGAAATCATCATAATTTAAGATGTATGAGGTAAAAATGAATTACTAAAAAGTGGAAAATATATTAGTTCATAGCTGAACTTTGAAATTCATTAATGTAAAAATAGATCACATTTATTTTGAAATTTTTCATGGTACTTGTACACAAATCACTACTTTGAATTTGTACATTCGAATAATATGATTGATAATTTTTTAATCGTTTTTATCTGATCATGATTAAATCGTATCAAATTTCAAGATGAAAGAAATATGTTTTTTTGTAAACAGTTGAGATAAAATTGATTAATTAATTAATTAGTTTATTAATTAAATTATTTCGTTTGTTTGATTATATTTTAATTATACGAGTCTATGTTATGTGATATTTTATTGTGAATTATTATTGAATAATAATTTTATTTTCAGCGTTAAAATCAACGATTTGTAGAATAGTTTTATTTTTACAAACTTCAATTCAATTTCAGTTCTATGAAGTCAGGAAAACTCCAGAAAGCACTTTATAAATTTAGTCAAGTCTATTAAGCAAGATTATTATATTTTAATTTAATTAACCAACGTATTTTTCAAAAGATAAAAATATGCTAAAAAACATTCAGCAATGTTTAGCAAAAAAAATGCTAAAAGTTTTGTTATAAAAAATTCCAGCAATAAGATGATGAAATAAAAAATGTAGAACAAAATGTAACATAATAAAATCAATGAAGTATCAAGTTTCAATTTTGAAGAAACATTCTAATGTACTTGAAAAATAGTTTTCAAGTAAATAAAAATGAAAATAAATCCCTGATAGATCCTTTTGAGGTTGATATGAATGTATTTTGAAATGATTACTTTTGTTCTAAAATCTACCAAAAATGTTTCTAGCTATTGAAAAGTGCGTCAATTTTTACACTCTCTTCATACGACTGAAAGTGCTATTGATTACAGCTGAAAACAAATATGATAATCTCGGCATAGTCCGGCAAATATTTTGAAAACATCATTGAGGCCGGTATCCGAGCTGAGTCGCCAAAGTTCGCGAGCCCGGATTATTGCTTCGGTGGAGTTGGTTCAACAAGACCGAGTGCGCATGGTCGTCGTGCGTCTGCGCAGCCCCACCAAGCTACGCGCGTGTCTCAACGAAGGCATTGTTTGCTGTCAAACACTGGCGGGTTTGTGTCGAGCGGGGCGACTCACTTGGCTGAAGCGACGAAACTCGATTGGTTAAGCCGAGGAAGAGGCGGTCCTGAGACAGCCCAGTGAAACTTCAATATAAGCAGGGGCGGTGGGTCGGCTCGAGCAGAAGCCTAGAAGCATTGCAAGAGAACACTTGGCAGACGATGCTAGAGTAGTCAGTCAGTTGAGTCAGTCGTCAGTGTCTGTTCCAAACAGTGTCCGGACTCGACTGAGAGGTTTAGTGCTCGCGAAGTGTAGTTTCAAGTGTGAAGGATATACGTCTTGCTTCACAAAGTGTATTAAGTTGGACAGTTGACAAGTGACATGGTGAACATGGAAGGATCCAACGAGCAGCACACAGTGACTGCTTCGCCACCGCCAAAGACCACCCTGAAGACAAACTTCAGTATCCGGAGTATATTACCAGAAGCTTGTTCTGGTACACCAGCTCCATCAGTCAGTCGGGATTCAGTGTCACCAGATGTGAGTCAGTTAGCTGAAGACAGTGACGACTCCAGTGATTTGGACGTGACCGGCGACGGAGCTGAAACGCCACCGCTGGATTGCTCCAGAAATGCCTGCTCCGACAGTCCAAAGGACCCGAAGGAGCAACAATCTACTGAGGATAAGAAGCGTTCGGAGAAACCACCTTACAGTTACAATGCGCTAATCATGATGGCCATTAGACAGAGTCCAGAAAAACGATTGACTCTCAACGGCATTTATGAGTACATCATGCGCCACTTTCCATACTACGAAAACAACAAACAAGGTTGGCAAAACTCCATCAGACACAACTTGTCATTAAACAAATGCTTCGTCAAAGTCCCACGACAGTATGATGACCCTGGCAAAGGTAACTACTGGATGCTGGACCCAAGTTCAGAAGACGTCTTCATTGGTGGTACCACTGGTAAACTTCGCCGACGCACTACCGCCGCCTCCAGATCAAGGTTAGCTGCCTTCAAACGCTCAATGGTTTTTGGATCCATCTACCCATCATACACCAGCACAGGATTGTACCCTAACGCTCCATATCCGCTACCGTACTTCCCCAGGACCTTGGGATACCCATCGGCTGGGCTTTACACCGCACCCGCGGGGTACCCTGCAAATCTCTTGCCAGGAGCTACAGCCACCGCAGCTCCTAGCATGCCATGCAAGCCCCAACCGTTGTCCGCCGCCGCCGCCCCTCCAGCCCATGGAGGATTCTCCATGGAGAGACTGCTCCAGGCTCCCGCCGGCTACCATGCCGGTTTCAGCGTGCCTCCTAGTCTCGCCACCTCCACCCATCAGTATGAATTTTACAACACTCTTCGCTCCCTCGCCGTCCAGCAACACCAGCAGGCCTTCAACCAACAGACGCCACCCAGGTATCATCTCAACCAAGTGCCGCTCATCAGTCAACCGGCCTCCGCCACAGCCTCCCCTGGCTCCAGCCCGGAACCTATGTCTCCCCATAGCCCTCCGATGCCTATCACGAGCCAACAACAACGGAGTCTAATGCTCAAACCTATCACAGTTCTTACTGGTAGACAGAGCTAAAGACTCCCAAAACATCAGGATAGGAGCAATTCGACTGTGGATAGCCTGGTGATACGCTCACCTCCCCTGGGCTCCCCGTTGTTACTTCTTTGTTGTCGTTTAGAGAAAATTATATATTTATTTATTTATTCGCTTGCCCGGGGGTTCATGGTGGGTGTAGAGGAAGAGACTAATGTATTTATTTCGCTCCTCTAAAAGAGGCAGCATGTTGTGATCGCGAGGCCAAGAACCAAATTGTCATGACTCTATGAGTCCTCATTTGTAAATAATTGTCACCCCATCATTGTAATTAATCATTATCTGTAATCTCTCGTTGTCATAAGAGAGTTACGATAAAAGAAGCGGTCGCTCTGACTCGATGTCCGCGATTCGAAGATTGTACAACTGTCATCGATTGCGATAGATATAAATATATATTATTATATAAATATTCAAATTATCAAGTTGTTGTATATATTTAGATGTTCATACTTCAGAACCTATACTACAAGTAATGGTGAACAAATAAATGTTAACATTTTTAATGAAAACACTGTCTCTTCAATTCCACAAAACCTTGACCTTTAATCTTAAGTCATCCTCATAATCATTTTTTAAAGTAAGATCAAATCGGATCAATTTTTGTTGTTGCCTTCAAATTTAATTTCGTCTTCAAAAGTCAAGATTTTTTTCTGATTTCAATCATTCTTGAGTTCATTTTGCGTTAATTAATTGCTTTACGACTTCGACAAAAGAAAAATATTTGTGTAGCCATAAAAGTAACTTCCAGAACCCGCTGTCTGTCAAAACAGCGCGGATAATAGGTGGAAAGGTCACTATCCAGAGGAACCGACGACAAATCTAAGGAGCAACGGGAATAAGTTTATGGCAGTAATATATCCATAAACCAATGGCCTTCACTCTCCCTCAGGCTCGCTGTGCCTCAAGAAAGGAAAGTTGCTTTGTTTTTCCGGCGCACTTATTTGGAAATACAACTTGGTCACACGGTCAGCCGCGGATTCAGCGCTCCAATCTAGTTTCATGCCTCATAATCTATTTTCCAGCTTCGATTTTCCTTCGGACATTCTTGCTTTTGTTTCCTTTGTCCTAAACATTTTCGTGTTTTTTGCCTCATTTGTTTTTTTCTTATTTATTGTAAAATAAGATTCAAATATCTTTAGACATTCACAACAACCAGAAAGAACATGTCCCATCATATCTTTGTTTATTTCTTCATCTCAAAATAGTTTTGTTTCTCAAATTATCAGTTAGAAATCTATCTTCGATATTAAAAATATAAACATATGATTTGTAAATAATTGTTTTTGATATTGTACATTGTTTTGTTTATTTTTGCACTTATTTTTTATGACATCGCACTTTTTATTGGTAAACAAACTTGTTTTTTACTATGTTTTTTCAAATACATTTTCCTTTACTAATATAAACAATACATACAATATTTTATGTTTATTAATATTGCGTTGTTTTTTCTTTTTGTTTTTACGTATTAATTGACTGGAACAAACCGTCTGACGTTAAAAACACGATTGTAATTGATTTAAAAACAACAGATCTGGATCGTCTTAACGAATCGGAGATGAGCGAAGTGGAGAGCTGATAAAGGGAGATCGATGATCGTGACGTCACGACTTGAATTCCATGATGCATCATTTTCGGGCGTCGTGGTTGTCGAAAAAAGGTATGACACTCTAGTGACTTGTTTGTCGTGCATTTCTCTGACAATGATTGTTTCTAAGGTACGTTACGTTGATCGATCGAATGTCGCTGGTACGGAGACGATCTTTATCGGGAAATGCGTTTCCGTTGATTGCTCGAGTTCGCCGGACGCATGCTCGCGTCGCATCTTCAATCTCTTGGACATCATTTTCGGCTGGAGATTGATGGCTCAGCTTCCTAGAGAAAATTTTTATTGAGCAGCAATTTGTGCCGCATTAGCGCATAGTCGGACCTCACAGAATGCCAAGTTTTTAGACCCCCTACTATGTCCACTTTTGGTCTGTGATTTCGACTTACAATTTTTATTGGCTTCGCTATGAAATACAGTTTTTTTAATGAACTTTTTTCGTTACCTTTTTTAACCACTAACCCTTTTTTCTACTTTATACACGATTATATAAAATGTCATTGTAATTCAAAGTTGAACTAAAAAATATAGTACTATTTTCTATTTCAATATTTTCAAAATTAAATTCAATGAAATACATTCATATTAAAATAAAAAATTCAAGTAAAATGTTAATTTGTTTTTATAGTGTAAAAATATTTTCTTCGAAAAATCTCTTCAGTTTGTGACAGCAGCAATGTTTTAATAAAATAGTTTATTTCTTTAATTAAACATAAAAAACAATGTAAATTTTTATTCGTGCGTGTGGATGCAGCCTTTTAGAATTGTTGATTGTCGAAAACGCACAATCGTTTATTCGGCCAAACGATTGTTATAAGTTGGCAGCGGCCAACTTATGACATCATTATCCAATCAAAAGCATCAAATGTGATGACGCGAAAACAATGAGTTAACTGTTGTAAGTGCAGAAACGAAGCGCAAATTTCGCGACACACTGAGGAGGCACGCTGGCGCGATATCGGTATGATACATTGAGACAATGAGTCATAAATGAGATAATGGGACGAGCGAGCTCGCGAGCAGTTGTGTGTAAGGGCCGAGATGAGAAAGCGAGAGAAAACGAATCCATTGTCGTTCGACCGAGGGAGAGGACAAAATTGCGCGGAATGCCTAGCGACCGGTTCGAATCGGCCAGATGGGATTGTGACCCGTGCGGCCTACCCACTGCCATACGTGCCTGGCATCCTCATGTCTTAAGTACGCTTCGTCTCACCGCGAGCAGTGTGCCCGAATGCGGCTCATTATGCTACACTTTTTGACGTCACATCGTTACGGGCCACTCACGCACAAAACTGCATACAAAACCATTCATGATATAACATTTCTACAAACGAAACACTTTAGCATTTTTATTTCCAAAGTGGCGGGTAATGTAAAAATGGATGCGTTGAAACGCGAGATAGAACGCTTTATAATTCCAATTAGAGAAGATTGAATCAAACCGTAGGTACATTTTAGATCTCAAACAACAGCTTGAATTCGGTGGCGATGACCTTACAATGGCCAAATATCGACTGGTCTTCGGTACCTTAAAATAAACGTAATTAAATACTGTGTATGTAAACTTGGTTTGCTTAAGGTAGGTCAGGTTCTGTTGACAGTCCAGTCACAGGCGGATGCTTGCAGGAATTGCTCATATAAACTGTTCACACATGTCACGTTTCACCTCAAACAAAAATATACTTTATAAACAAAAAACATTTGCTCTAAACTAATAAAAAAGTACTAACATTTGTTTAAATAGTTTTACAAATTAGAATAGTTTAATTCGATTGTTTAAGTGTTATCTGTGTTGAGTATCGTTTTTCTATTCTCTTGTTAAAATTCGTATTCCTCAGTGCTAGCACTATTAAGACCATTAACATTGCTGGCACGACAATTTCTTCAATACAGAACGTGTTTACTGAATGACCATAGCACTTGATGCAAGAAAATTACACGATGGAATTCAAAACAAGTGGTATTGGCGATCTTGGTCGATTAAGTAACACGAACGCGACGTGACCCACGCACATTGGTGGCCGTCTCGTTCGCCGGCTCTCTTTCACATCTAAACTTTGGCTAAGGTGCGTGTACATATATACATATGTATGTACATATACGCATGTTTCTATGCACGTTTAACATACAGGAGTCCGCGTATATATATAGACCTATACAGTATTCGCAGACCACTTACCACTTGGCGCAATTGGCCGCGCAACTGTTTACTGTCCCCTCGTGATACGTGATGCTATGCAACCTTCGTCGATTCACAAGGAGGCTCTACTTATCTCTTAAAACGGTCAAGAAAATTGATTTGCGATTTGTTGAAGGAAGGCTGTACGAGGTGAAGGCTATAGTCTTAATTTTCACCTGTCATACTTCGACTTGGTGTACAAATTGTGAAAACTCTCGATTATCGAGTCTAAATCATCGAGTACCAAATTTGCTGTTTAATTTGATTTGAAGTTGGTTTATTAGATTAGATACGCTATAAAAGTGGCAAATAATATTCATTTTATTCGTAGTACTTGATGTGAAGTTACTGGAAACTGTTTTTATAGTACAATTTTATTTGGAAAAATTATGTTACCCTAAGTATATAGTTACAGTAACTATTAAAGTCACTGTAGGATATTAAAGTAACCATAGAAGTGTTTTCAGTAACTTTAGGTTAAAGATGAGTAATTAGATTTAATACTTTTTTCATATTTAATTCAAACTAGCTTTTAATCAAATTGTAGAAAATCTTTTATACCTTTATGAATTTTTAACACGATTATTAAGAGTGGAAATAATTTTTGTTTAGTGTAACACAAAGAAATGTTATATTAACGCACATTGCACGATATTGTTTCAATAAAGAATTATCCGTTGAAATAAAAAATGTAGTTGTATTGTTACAACTTTGTTTTACTACAATCGCTGTTGTTACCGTATAACATATAACAAATGAACATTGTAACTATTTAATGTAAACAACTGGTAAATGTTACCGGTTCAGCAATATGCATAGATACTTCAGCGCGATGTCAATATCTTTTTCACTGAAAACCATTACAAATATTTTAAAATAATATTTTGTTCAATAATGTAACGAAACTACGCTGTGTTTTGTTATAAATATATTATTACTTTCTTTAACGCTTCATTTTTGCTGAAGGAATTACGGTAACACTGTTGTAATTTTCTATTTTAGCATACATTACATCCTCGTAAAACGACACTGCCCAATGTTACTCTAATACAGCTGCGGCGTTTCAAGTAACGTTACTGCAATGTAAAGTTTAATATTTTATACATTAAAATAGTACATCCTATACATAGAATTTGATCATTATTCTTCCTACATATTACATTTCCTAACCTCTTTCCCTATATCTTTCGATTTCGATCATCTTTCTTCTCTCTTTCCTTCCCCTGAGATGGAAAATATCAGCAAATGGAGGCCACCACCTCTTCATCAATCTCGTAATCCCAACCGACTTTGGTTGCATTCGATCGAGTCGATTCGCGCGATGGATCTCGTGTTAACGACCCCCGTTATTTTGACATCGCCATCTTGGATTCGCTTATTTATCGAGGGTGCACCATCCCAGCGAGATGGGATCCCGAGGCACAAAACACTCGTACACATGCCTATGTATATCTAAACACTTATATGTGCTGAATGGTGGTGCGGCAGTGTTTTTCACCGCGTGTGTACGTATGTGTGTTCAGGGGACACATGTTGGGCGGCGTGTCAATAGAATTCGAGCGGAACTGTGTTACATTATTTTCGCCCGGGGCACAGCCGCGACTGGTTTTCATTCAAAGGGGGCTTTCGGATGCGACAACCGTAGGGGGAGGCGAATCTTGGGGCCCTATGGGCTGTCAGCTTCTGCAATGGTGGTCATTCTGTGGTTTCTCTGCGTCCCCATCATGGTGGAGCGTATCTTCATCTAGTTCAGTCCATCATTTTAGTCCTTTCAAGACCTCCGCTGGGTAGCCTCCTCAACACTTAGAACGTAAATTGTTGTTTCTTACAATATTTCTATAAATACGAAACCGTAGTTCGTACAACCATAAAAACTCTGAAGCCATCGTGGGATTTAGCGTGGTTCCTCCATGACTACCAAATGTTGTGTACAGCGCTGTTTACGTTTTGATTCACGATTTTATTCGTGCAACAGAAATTACAGTAGGATTCACTCTATGCAAGTAGTAGATTTAAAAGTGTATAAACTTCAAGTAAAAGTTTATTTCTTGCTCTATGAACAGTACGTATATGAACTGTTTCTGGTATACATATATGATTGAGTGTAAAAAGAAGTGTTCCGTTCTAAAATATTTTGTAGCAATTGTAACCCTAAGTATTAAGGTAAAGAAACATTTAAAAATGATTCAAAATGCAATATTTTTTCAGGTATTTATAGATTTATTTATGAGACTGTTGTGGTGCATACATATGTATATAATGCTACATAAATTTCACATAAATGAATTTTCATTTAGATACAAACATATGAGGCATATATGAGACATATATGGTGTTATAAATGGCACGTCTTTAGTTATATATAGATATATATATGTTTTACGGACATTTATGGGCCATATATGTCATCATATATAAATTTGTATGCAAGTTTCTGATTCAAATTAACAAATTGAAATAAAAGTTTCGTAATTAGTACCTTAATTATGAACCAATTCATGACTTTTCATATATTAAATAAATCTTTTACATTTATTAAAATTCTTAATTTAAATCGTAATTCAAGACTTGAAATTAATGTGAATATAAATATGTAATTAATGAGATTAAATAAACAGAAATAAATTTGGTTTTACTATTGAGTCTCCAATTAAGGAACATCATAATCATATATATGTTTTTTGTTAGGATTTCTTATAGGAGAATACAATATACTTACATCTACACGTAACGTAAGATTCATTGAACATACACTTGGTATAAGCGTTCTTCGAAAAGTGACTTTCCTTCTTATTAATTCCAATCACAGTTTGATTCTTACTTGAAACATACCTCTCATTAGAAATTTTTAGCGATAAAGATCTGTCGTATCGAATCGAGACGATCTTGCGTTCTTTCGTATGAAGACAGATACAATCATATCCGAATTATAAATCGACTCCAAATTAGAACGTTGACATATCTTCCAACCATAATCCTAAACAGGGACATTAATCATTAATGATAATTCATTTTCCTTATACGAGAATAAATGTCATCATTCTGTTGTCAAATGTCTCTATCTTGATCGTACATTTGAAAACGTCATTTCGAACTCGACGTCTGTTGACATTCAAAGACAATGAGGTGTCTCCAAGTCAGCGTCTAAAATATGGTCCTATCGGCATTCGGCTGAATTTCACATGGCCTAGTTATAAGCGACATGTTTGTTTTGACGTTGTTTAGACGTTACGCTTCGGTTGTTTGGTAAACAACTGTAAAACCGCGAACTTTGAACAAGTCGGTGTTTATAACCGACGGCTAAGTGATACAAAGTTTGCGGCATCTAACTTTGTTGTCGCGATAGACTGTCCGGTGTCAGAGTAAATAATAATAACTTTAAGTGCTCTGGATAAGTTCGTACATTGTTTCTACCTCTAAACTAGAAGACGCGTCATTAATTTATAAGCTTACGCCGTTCTTCGATCTTTAGGGCTCTTCAATTATTCAGCCTCATAGTAGTGTGTATAGCGTTATCGAAAAATCCTCGAACCTCGGCTCGTTCATTATTCAAATGAATGTACCAAACGTTTTTCTTCCTAACGAGAAAATTTTGGGTCTTTTTGTTTTCGCATAGTTGACTGAGCATTTGACTTTTTCAGGCTTTATGTAACTTGCCATGTCCTTTTTTATTTTCTTTGGGGAACAGGTTCACCTGAAGTCAGAACAGACACAGATATTCAGTGCGCTTTTTTGCGTGAAAAAAATCCCAAATGGGATTACATTCTTTGGCCGTGTTTTTCGTTTGTTATTTTAGATTAGTTGGCCGCAAAACTGGACGAAGCGGCTTTCCCGGACAAAGGCGCCGTTTTCCGCAGGCTTGACAAGACACGACACGAACGCTCCAGCTACGTTGAAATAATCGTGTTACTCGAAAACGAGTATCTAAATCGATTTTAATGATGAGGCCAGACATCTTTTGGTTGTCAACGGTATATATTATAAGCAACGTTTTGTCTCAAGTGCAATATTTTTGAAATTGATTTTTATCAGTTGAAGAATTCTTTTGAAATTAAACGTTGCGAGAAATTGGAAAAAACCAACAAATTCCTCATGGAAATATTATATGATAATAATTAAAATAATTTTTCACACAAAATTTAAATTTTAATTTAAGTTATAATAATTGTTGTTATTATGTTATAATAAATTAAATATTCAATATCTTTTTTATAACCCAAATTTTGGATGCGAAAATTACAGTCGACAATTTAAATCATTTATTTAAGTCGTTAATTATTAATATTCATAGTAAAAATTATGTACCATTGTGATAATAGATAAGACGTTTATATTTCAGTATTAAAATACATAACTATCTGTTTATCTTTATGTTATATTAACGTACCTTCAAAGTTCGAATTGATACGTGTTTTAATAAAATATTTAGCTGAAGGATGAATACTTTGTATTGCAAGTTTGATGTAAGTAAAATAGATATGTATGCACATATATATTTATTACTTGATCGCACAAATAAAATTATTGCATAGCGAACTTACACTGTTATATATACATATTATACATACATATATTTATCTTAAAGTTCATACTATAGCATTTATCGATTATCATTTCTTACTGTCGAATAAATGTATTTAAGTTCTCGCCTTCTCTCAATTAAAACCAATTGTATTGCGTTTACTATACATACCTTTTTTAAAAAGTCTTTTTTATGTATATTATGGATATAGATTTAATTGTACATAATCTATTAATGTTTAAATAATGAAAATGAAAAATTGAATACTTTTAGTAGAATACAACTTTTTGTACTTTGATTTGTGTATACTTAAAATATATGGAAATACTAAATAATCAATGATAACAAAGCTTCCACGTATGAAACTAATTGAGTAATATATTATTTGTTTATATTCGATTATGAGAAGGAAAAATAATTATAACTAGAATGTTTAATTTTAATGAAAAAATAAAACAGAATTGTCAGATAACATAAAAAGTT